>SKCR01017380.1:0-44698 GCA_019454045.1 Zanthoxylum bungeanum | reverse complement strand
AAACAAAAATAAAGATCCCGTGGGTGAAGGTCTATAAAAGGAAATTAAAAAAACATACGTGGCAGTTATTCATTGATCAAGTGGAAAAATGTCAGAAATAAATATAATATAAAAAAAGTGCATGCCTGGGCTGGGCAAATGGAAGTAGGTGAGCACTGAGCACGAGACTAAGGAGGACAAATACTAATTTGTTTTTGGTCGTATTGAACTATAAATAATCCACATGATATGCCCATTCCCTTTCATGAAAGGTTAAAGATTATTAAGGTGAAGAGTGTAGGTTTGCCTGGATTTATGTCACTATTGAAAGAATCTGGACAACAAAAGATTTTACTTATTGTGCTTAAGCCCCAAAAAAATAATTTGACAGCGAAATTTTCAATAATTCCGAAACAAAACAAAAAAAATTGACCATTTCCCGTTAAAAATCACTAATTTTCAACCGATTAATAAAAGAAATTTCAAAATCGCCCAATTTATAGAAAAATGAATCTTCTCTTCATTAGAGATTTTTAGTCACCTATACCAATGTTGTAATTATTTAATATTTTTTCTTCATAAATAAATAATTTTTAATGATTTTTAGAATATATTATTATAATAAGAAATGAATTTTGAGTTATTTTTTTTTTATCATCAACTATGCGATATGTTGTCACCTTTACATTTCTCGTTTGATTTCTGATTAATCGCAAATCACTAATAGAATAATTTAATTTACTATTAGCCATACTAAAAAATAAAAAATAAAGTAGAGCTATAAACTGGACCAGATCGTGCAATACAGCCCATTCATGCCACTAAATTTTTAATAAGTTGAGGCCCAACACGGGGCCCGGCCCATTAGTGTTCTTCCTCTACCTCTGCTGCACCCTATATCCACAATCAGAGTAATTATATGTTACAATTTATTACTGAGAAACAACAATCGTCTGTCACAAGAAACAAATAAAAAAACAAAAAGCAGCAGTGAAGGTATTTGTCATCAACATCACATGGAATGATAGCCATTGAATATCAAGTGCACAAACAAATGCTGCTTCTTATGAAAAGGGGCCTAATTGAATTTGTACAACCACAAAAAGTGGTCCATAATAATAACTAGATGATAGACAAATTCTAAACACAGCTAGTTTAAGATACTAAGATCACTCCACTCTAATCCTACTTACACATAAAAATAAATCGGAAAAAAAAAAAAAATCTGGCGAACTTGACAAAAATAAAACAATTTTCCTTTTTTTTTTTCTTTTACCCGATATGATATCCTTTTGGATAACTTTTGGTTCATTCCCCTCAATCGTCTAACTGTAATGACCCATCCCTCAATAACTTCAAGCTCAGACTGTTGAATCTTTCCCGAGAATATTGCCTTGATGCCTTTCTCCAATCTGTACCCGCCTTCATCATTGCGGCAAACTCTTCATAACTTATGCGACCATCCTGCAAGAGAAAAATGAAAATATTATGAACTTCTGCCGTAGGGCATAAGTTGTGAAACACAACAGAGATTGGCCAAGACTGATGACATCCTGGCCTAATCGCATATCCCCCGTGTTGTCATGAGGCGATGACTAGGTCCTAAGTTTAAAACCATGCATTAAGGGCGAAAGTGCTAGACCTAGAGCCTGCGAAAAAGGAAAGTTACCCAAAAGACAGAAAAGGTAACAAGGAATCAATCGCCAAGAGACTTACAGTGACTTGATCATAAGTAGCCGAAAGACAATATATGAAATTGGAAAGGGAATGAAAAAGGCTGGCTGTTCTAGGACATGCTCCGCTATGGTGTTATGTGATCGATAGGAATCAAATTGATTAGGAAATTGACGAATATGCACAAAAGAGCGAATCACACTACATGCAGTAAAGGAATGAGGTACGTAATTGCCATGGATCAAGCAGATTATAGGTAAGCATTAATAGGAGGCAAGAGAGATGAAAAACCAAAGATGATTTATCTACTCATCTGCACAGGATGCCAACTATGAGAAATACTGGTGGATTAAGAGTCATTCTCATTCTCATGAACTTATAGGTAAGCATTAACAGAAGACGAGAGTTGAAAAACCAAATATGATTTATCTAGTCATCTGCACAGGATGCCAACTAAGAGATATACGGGTGTCTTAAGAGTCATTCTCATTCTCATGACCTTTTGCATTTATATACAAGACACTAACCTTGTCTGTATCAACATCATGCATAACAGCATTGATAACGTCTTCATTACTGCTGTCAACTTCATCATATAAGGCATCTCGCAGCTCTTCAATCTCTATGTAACCGCTCTGATTTTGATCGAAGAATGCGAAAGCTTTATGCAGATGTTCATCATTGGCCATCTTTTTAAGGTGAACCGAGACTGCGACAAACTCTCCATAATTCAAAGTTCCATCACCATCAACATCAGCCTGTAGAATTCAGGTTTCGGTCATTCACTTGCAACAGTTGAAAAGAATTCCAAAACTTTTAACCCGACTAGACTAAAGATCTTTTCTCCAATGTGCTTTGGTTTTTTTCCTAATCATTCTTTCATTAGTTGCAAGAAAATTGTTAACTATTTTTACATAACAATGCTTACAGCTTCCATTAGGATTTGAAGATCTGCTTCAGGAATGTTTTGGCCACTTTTTTGCAACCCAAACCTTAGCTCCTCAAGATTTATCTTGCCTCTCTTGTTAGTGTCCATCATCTCAAATGCCTCCTTTAAGCCAGCCACTTCCTCCACAGACAAATGCTCAGCTATAACCTGCAGATAGAAATTTTCAGTCATCCAAATGGAGTTTATATAGCTTAAGAGAGTCCATAGTCACTGTGATCACTTGAGGATTGAAAACAGTTTCCATCTCAGCTACCAAAAAAAAAAAACGCAGCAAATTATGTAGAGGGATCTAAATTATTACCCTTAGTGCTCTTTTTTTCAGCTTGTTCATTACAGAAAACTGCTTAAGCCTTGCTTTTACAGTCTCACCAAGTGGAACATTAGGAGCCTTTTTGGCATTTTGCAACCACGGGTGCTCTGCATGCACAAGGACGAATCACTTATTTCATTATATCTCAATGCAGATATAATAAATGAGATTACCATTACAGAACATTACCTAATACTTCCTCAGCTGTAAGCCTCTGCTTTGGGTCAGGATTAAGCATCTTCTTCACAAGGTCCTTTGCATTATCAGAAACTTTCGGCCAGGGGTCCCTCTTAAAATCAATAACTGAGCGAATAATTGCTTTTGCTACCCCTTGCTCAGTTTCTGCATTTGACATTTCATATGAAGCACGTGCAAATACAAAACATTGGATATCACATAGATGAACATATATGTGTTTGCTTGCCAAGGTGTCAATCAGAAAAAGGTTAAGATCTGGCAACAGTTTGGTGAGATGCTTACAAGGCACTCACAATATTATTCTAACTCTCAAAGCACTCATAAAAAACACTTGAACATGTAAAATGAAGAAGTACTAATAGAAGAAAAAAAGTCTAACCGCGATGTAGGTCAAATGAATTAATAAAGATATTGACCTGCCCAGAAAGGTGGGACACCACAAAGTAAAATATACAGGATAACTCCAGCACTCCAGATATCAACTTCTGGTCCATAATTGCGTTTGAGAATCTCCGGCGCCATGTAATATGGGCTTCCAACTATCTCATTAAATTGCTCCCCTGTAGAAAAGAGAAACTTTCAAGTAAGAACTGTATATGAAAAGGAATGAAGGTAAAAGAAGACCGATTAGACATGCAACCGTTAAGACATAGTGCCATTACCAGGCCTAAAGGTGACTGACAACCCAAAATCGATTGCCTTTAGGGGAGAAGTTTCCTTCTTATTAGCAAACAGAAAATTCTCTGGTTTGAGATCACGATGTATGACTCCATGCTTGTGACACACCTGCAGAGGAAAAATCATAAAAGGAAAATGAAGGTTATTTAGAAGAACAGGTTCACAGAAAACAGGAGCTTAACTTCTGAGTAGAAAGAGACAACAATCAGATCCAAAACATACGTGTACAAAGAAGAGATGATAGAAGAGGGAGAGAAAGAGAGCTGTTAATATATGGCTCAGCACAAGGTAAGATGCACAGAGATAAAACATTTAAGCTTTTAGAAGTAGTTTCACGGTAAATAAGCAAATTATTATGCATTTCATATCTTAACCAATTCAATAAAGAATTGGTAAAGATAAATGGAATGCTATGTTCTGTCAATTCAATTTAAGGCCAAACCCATCAAATTTCATAGCAATTCCAAACCAAAAACACAGAAAATGTCAGAAATCAACCTGAACAACTTCGACAATGGTTTTCATAACCGCAGCAGCAGCCCTCTCAGTGTAATGCCCTCTGGCTACAATCCTATCAAACAACTCTCCTCCCTCGCATAACTCCATCACAATGTGCACAGCACTGTCATCCTCATAAGTGTCCTTCAACGACACAATATTTGAATGCTTAGGTAAATGCTTCATTATCTGAACCTCCCTCCTCACATCCTCTATATCCACAGCAGTCCTAAGCTTCTTCTTTGAAATAGACTTGCATGCAAGCTTATCACCATTGTTCACATCAGTACACAAATACGTAACCCCAAACTCTCCGCGCCCAAGCTCGCGACCCAGATCATAATCAAGAGAGATATTGTGACCTGTGGGTTCTTTAAGGACACACAGCGTATGTGCAAGTGCAGATCCATCTGTTACAACATACTCATCCCCAAAAAATGGATTTGGCTTTTCCTTTTTCCCCTTTTTTCTCTTCTCAGAGGGAGAATCCGGTTTCGCACAGCAATTTCCCATGAATCAAAAGCCTCAAATCCTCAAATATCCCCAACTTTACAGTAATCTAAACAAGACCATAAACAAAGATCAACATAAAGAATAGTCAAACCCTGAGCTTCATTTACAATAACTCAAGGAAATCACATAAGCTAAAAGTTAAAACTGGAGCTACATAACATCAAGTACTTCCAAAAAAACATTCTAACAATTTGGAAGGATATAATATCTAAAAAGCTACCAGCAAACACAAACCACAATTTATCAATAAATCTAAAGCAACAAATATTTGAAAAAGAAACCCCATAAACAATTCCAAATCAAATAGGATATAATAAATTAGACCCACCAGAGATGTATGAGAATTCCTGAGAACCCAGATGGGTTTTGGAAATGAAGAGCTTCTTGAGTCAAATTTCTGGAGAGAGATGAAGCGTTTACTTTATAAGGCTAAAAAAATGACACGCTAATTTCAATACTGAGGGAAAAAAAAAAAAATCTTTAAGAGAGAGTGAGTCAAAGTTTTGATTTTTTTTTTTTCCAGCCTCCCTTTTAAGTAATTAAATCAAAATTAATTTTTTGCTCTCGCTTCTTGTTATGATGATTCAACGTCAGAAGGAGACAGAGGAACAACCCTTCTGTCTTCCTCTACTCTTCTATAATTTTTCAATTTTGTTTTAAATTTTCTAATTATAATTTTTTTGTTTCCAAAATACCCAAAGCACTTCAACTTTTTTTAATCATCATAATTCATACACAAACAAAAACCAAATAAAACTAAAGGCCAAAAGCAAAAAGCAAAAAGGAAAAAGGAAAAAGAAAAACAATGATATTAGCACAACCTCTTCGGCATCATCATGTATTCATATTGACTTATAATTTTTTTCCTTAAACGTTGAAAATTCTGCCGTCAAATAAAAGTGATAATGGATCAGATTGAGTTCGGGTTTTGATAAATTTGGTCCAAATCCGAGAATATTTTTATAAGCCTGGGTCCGGAAAACCCGGCCTATTGCTGGGTCGGGTCGGCCTGTCTCGGGCTCCGGCTCGGGTCGGCCCGATTTTTTTTAATAATAAATATATATATAATTTATTATATAAATATAAAAATATATATATAATATGTTTTTTAAGCTCGGGCTTAATGTGCTAAGCTCGGTTCGAGCCCGAACCCGAGCCGGGCCTTTACTTTTAGGGCTCGGCCCGATATTTTTTTATCCTAGACCGGGTCCGAGATTTTTTGCCATCCCTGCCTCCAAATCATCCCATCCCGTCTTTCTTAAGCTCTTATAAAAAATATACTTTTGAATTCAAATATAGAATTTCACTAAGTCTTATAATACTAAGCCACACTCATTGAGAGTGAATTATAAGATAATTCATAAAAAAAATATTAAATATTATTCATTTTAATATGAATAAATCAAAATTATCGTATTAACAAACTAAATTTTTTATTAATTTATATATTATATTTTAATAAATTTTTAGATTGAACATGTTATTGGCTTATTGCCCCACTCGTCCCTTAGTGTTCCACCACTTTGCATATTTAGGAGAAAAAAAACATATTTTTTTCCCTTCTGTGTTTTTTTTAATACACATCGCTAGAAAAATTTAAAAAAATATATTTAAAGCTTTTCTTAATATAAGTTTCTTTCTTTAATTTTTTTTTTTTTTGGTCATTACATTAAAATTAAAATAAATAAATAAAAAATGAGACACCAACGAATTACATGCATCAAGTAAATATTAATATCAAAATATTGAGCAAACATGTACTATAACGTCCGAAAAATCTCCAAATTATCTACTATCTAGATATTTTCATTGTTTTTATTATTACAAAAGTATTTATAAATATGAAAATATATACACAAATCTTTAAAAATAACTTTGCAAATATAATTTTTTTTTTTGTGATTTTTAAATATAAGAAAATAACCTAACCTCACACCAAAACACTATTAAAATGTGCAATTTGAGGAGATAAGATGAGAATGAGATGCAAATACAAATGTACTTTATATGAATATATTCATATATTTTCTCAATTTTTTTTTATTATAGCGTTTGGTATAGAGTTTGACGAGCTTATAAGCTATCTTATACTCTCACTACAATACTTATAAATTAATTTATATTCTCGATCAATATTATCTATCAAATAATACGTTACATTGATTGAACTAAACTCAAACAATTATTGTTGATTTTGAAGCCAACCCATGATAAGAACATTAGGTGGGTAACAATTAAGGTGGTGTATATAGTTTTGACAAAGATTTGTGGTCAATTTATATTATCTCAATTATTAACTCTTTTATTTTTATAATTTTGTTGTGAATATTTTTTTTAACTGACTTTTTCATATGTAACAGTAAAATTAAATCATTAATTTTATGATTAATTAGTGTGGACAAGGACAACTTTTGAATAATAAGATTTAAAAGGCCCTAAAGTGGAAAACAGGAAAAGTACAAAAGACAAAGTCATATAAGAAATATTTAATGGTGTATTATAAGTTGGATTACACAATTATTTAATGTTTAGATCTAGATCCAACACCTTTCCAAGAAATTAATTATATTTTTAATTGCACCTAAAATATTGGATTATAATATATAGTCAACAAAAGGTTCATTGCCTTCAAGACATTGATCTTTGAAAATGCAATTATATGTAATACATGATAATTACTTTTTATAAATGTACTTTTATTTAATTAATTAACCATAACATGGAAATTTATCCCGAATTTAATTTTATTTATCTGGAAAACTTAAGTTGATATTGATAAATGATAGAATATAATAATATCAAATGATCCATATAACTGATTTCATTTAATAAGAAAATATGCTTGTTTTTATAACTCATGTGTTAGTATGTAATTGTTAAAAAGAGTTCCAACTTATAATTCTGCTCGAATTATCAATCAATCACAAAAATGTGAAAATTCATCTCATTCAACTACTTGTTCTCCTAATTAAGAGAGGGGTTTGAGAATCTTATTGACTATGGAAATTTAGAATTAATTTCTTCATATTTTAGTGCAAATTCAGTATTATATTATCATAAAATTGAATCTCAAAGGGTTGCCTCAGTGGTAAAGGTATTAGACTTGAGTGGTTTACTCTCTCTTAGGTTTAAGGTTTGAATTTCATTAAGTAAAAAGCCAACAACTTATAATGATCCGTGAATGAAACTTATAAGGGCACGAAGCACAGGTCTCGAGGATTAATCGATGTGCACGTAAGTAGGCCCAGACACTCTGATTACAAAAAAAATAAAATATGATCATAAAATTGTTTTAAAATTTTAATATATACCTAATTACAAAATTAAAAAGAAACTCAAATTATATAAAAATCTAGAAGAAACATGTTTGTCAAATTTTGTTCTAGAAGCAAGGTTGAGAAATTAATTGAGATTACTAGGTAAATGGATTGACAAATGTTTCTTCTTTGTGATGTGTCAAAACTTTGATGTAATATAATACAACAAAAATCAACAATACATTAATGGGACAATGAAATCATTAATGAGCACAATTAACAAATCACACGATTAGTGTAGAGATCTTAACAATTGAGATGAGACATTGCTTTCTTAGATGTAGATATATCTAATTTAAGTTATTATTTTCATTATCTAACTTAATATAGAAGTAGGTTCATTTAATATTTGACTTATAATGTTGGTTAACCAATATTATAAATAATATAAAATAAAAGAACTATTCAGTGTATAAAGACTCTCGCTATTATAAATAGTGAAAATGTTTCAAAGATTCAAGCCAACTCTAATACATTAATGATCATAAATTATTAATTGCCTTTGCTAGAAACAATAAGGTATGAGAGCATTAATTTAATGAGTAATTTTTTGATACTATCGTTACATGGAAGATATATAACTGTCAATTAATAGTTATGTAATATATATATATATGAGTTTTGTTAAATAAAATTATTATTTATTTAGTTGATTTTTTACTATTTAACATGTGTGATAAAATATTAGAAGGTTCCAACATGAATGACGTATTACCACCGTTATATATTATGCTTATGGACAGAGAAAAATTGTAGCCACGAGACTAATTAATATTTTATCGTATTAATTTTGATTTTTTACTTTCACTCGTTTTGAATTAGCCTCTAGTTTCTTTTGAAAAATTGTAGGATTTTGCAATGTGATTCTGGTGCAGCGGAAGGAGCGCGGTTCGGGCAAAATCATAATTTAAAATTTTTATTACGAATAAATTATTCAATATTCAATAGTGATAATTCATTCATATTTCACATAAATATATTTATTTGATATCATATAACAACATAAATAATATAGAAACATCGCGAAATTTTTGCGAAAATATTTTTCCGCAAAATAGCATAAAACGCGTTTCCGATCGAATTAACTGACCAATGCACATGGAGACTACCCAGGTCAGCCCCAAAAACATTTGGACAGTTCATGGACTGCCCAAACAATGCCCAATTCACTGTTTGGGTAGTCGTTACCCGGTAACGCCGTTTTTCGCCGTTTTCACTCCGAAACAATTTCCAATAAATATTTTTCTTAGACAATTAAAATAAACCAATTTATTCTAATTACTCAATAAATAAAAACTGAATTTTTATCTACAATTTTATATTTATCATTAATTACCGTGAGACCCCTAAACTTTACATTTTGATCATTTTGATCCTTAAATTGTCAAATACATATTTAAGTGATTCCAAATCAATCCCAAAATGATTTATACATGTATAATACATGAAAATACAATTTGCAACAAAAATTCCAAAATTTTTTGAAATTGCCGAACAGCCCCAATAATTTCCAGGATTTACGATTTGATCCTTTTTAGTTAAAAACATATCAAGATCAAATCCAATCAATCCAAAATTTAATATACGTCATATATACATCAAATTAAATCACATATATGAAAAGTCTCAAATTTGGAAAGGGTTATGAATCATAATTTTACAATTTCTTCAAATTGACAAAATACACCAAATTAAACAAATTCAATATTTTAATCATCCAGTACCACACTAATCAAGTCTCACCATCATGAAACAACTCAAAAACAATTATAGGTTATTTATGAATGGCTAAGCAACTATAGAATGAAAACTTTATTCACCAATTAACTAAAGAAGCTTAATTACTCCTAATTAGCTTATTAATTAATCATACATGCTAAACACCTTCAAATAAGTTTCCAACCATGTAATTACATACATAAAAGAGTAGATAAAATTCTAAGCAATATATATAGAAGCTTAGAAACAATTTTCTAATTGAAGAAGGTTAAGAAAAACTTACAAATTCCAAGTTTGGATCAAGTTTTTTCTCTTTTTCTTTCACTTTTCTCTCAACCTTTTTTGTAAAATATTTTTGAAACTTGTATTAGTCAAAAATGAAAACAAAACCATTTTTGTTAAGTCATCCTCACTTGGCCGAATTTCACAATATTAAAAGTAAATAACAATTATTTAATTTTTATTTGTCCAAGTTTACAAAATTAAAAGATAACATTTACCTTTAATAAAGTAAACTAACGAATGGACCAATAGAAAGAAGTCATTATAAAGTGAAAATCATTACTTAAGGTATTTGTAATATTAATTAATTTAATTATTTAACAATTAAATAATTAAATAATAAATATAAATATAAATATCTTAAATATATGTATTATATTTACATTAAATATCTCAAATACATATATTAATGATATATGTTAAATATCACAGTTTGATATTTAATTAATGTGTATTTAATAGTATCAAATATCAAATACAAATACACATTAATTCGGAAATGATCGTTAGGTCCCGATTGCATGCATTTTTAATTTAACCGTTAAACGAGTTATAAATAATCAGTATTATTCATAATAGTTGCCCTCGTGCTCTATGAGTATATTTCATTAGTGAGACTCTTTAGATTCAAGCATATCCGTCACAAAAATCTAATTTCGTGTCCATAATTCACCCACCCGTAAATTATGACGATCACAGATAAACTTGCTGAATCATACAGGTCGAGATCATTGCATACATATAATCCCCTTGTCACATGTATCCGAATTATCCCAGAAATATATATATAAACGTCAAATCTCTATAGGTATAATTGTGTCGACGTATCTATTAACAATCTTCTAAATAACACTCGGAACTTACTTCCAAAGTATATCACGACCATGGATTTAACATATTGCTAATCATATAATGAATACATATGCCCTGTATACAGGACTGACAGATCATATCTTGATACACACATGATATCATGAGCATGAGTCCACACCCAACGAACAGGCGGAGGTCTGATCTTATAGATCGGTGACGTGACTGTCATCTAAGTGTGGATGATAACTCATATATCCACAATGGTATCTCAAGTCAAAAAATCATTATGCTACTCAACACAATAAGATTCATATTGACGGTGGTGTTGTACCATCTATTAGGTAATCTTCGGTGAGTCGTTAAGTGTTTATCAAATAAATACCTACACGTCTATACGAGTCTCCGGAGACTCATGGTTCATTGGGATAAACCATCGGACCAAGTCCGATATATAACATGTATTGGTCTCGATGGATTTTACTAACCGATCCATGTGAGTAAATCTTGACCATAAACTTAATTTGATAATATAATTCTAGTAGGAATGTTTCTCAATGTCAATTATAAGCTACGTTGTAATTGCGCACTATATTATATATTATCGGGTATTTGTCTAATATGTATATATATCACTAAACACGATTTAGTTTCAATCTAATGATTTATATCGAATATATATATATATATATATATATATATATATATAATAAAATACAAGAGGTGCTACCAAAATAAGTAATATTATGGAAAAAAGTATTGCTCGTACTCATGAATCGAACATAAATACGATACGGATTGGCGCTCCGAGCACCAACCCTAACATACCATCCCTAACCATTACCAAAATAAAACTTATAACTTAATTTATATATTTTATATGACGTAATATATAGTACAATATCACCTCATTATATTTTATTGAAATGAGGACTACACATTAAAAAAAAACACTACAATAATACGGTCTTTTAGCGTATCCAAACTTTAATGCTAAAAGAGGAAAAAACCAATGCTAAAATTTTAGCGTCGAAATATGGCAACGCAAAAAATTAATGTTAAAGGTTGATCGCGAAATTATTTTAGCGTGGATAAAACTATAACGATGCTAAGTATTCAACGATGCGTCGCCGATTGGTGTCGCTGAAACCGATACAAAGCGACACAGAAAGTGAAAAATTATACGTCGATAAACAATAGCAACACTAAAGATCGTGGACTTTTAGTGTCGCCATATTGGCGTCTATAAATACGAATAATTATTAGCGTCAATATTTGTGATGTTGGTGCTAAATACAGACATTTTGCGTCGCATCTTTGACAACGCTAAATTTATTTAAAAATATTAAAATATTATTAAAATATATACGTAATTATCATTAATTACATATATATTTTAATAAAAATTTAAATTTAAATTATTATAGTATATAAAATAAATATTTTATTACATTAAATAAATATTTTATTACATTAAATAAAAAATTCATGCAGGACGATCGATGGGTTAATGTTGCGTCTATCGGGCCTGGAGGAACTACAAAGGTCGATTATGATGCACTGCCCTGAGCGAGCAACCTCTCCACAAGCTCCCACAAGCTCGTCATTTTCCGATCGTGCTCATCATTCTCATTCTTCAACCGGTCTTGAGTCAGCTTCAACTGCTCCTTCAAGACAGTGACCTCATTAGAGGAGCCAGACGTTCGAGAAGTAGCCGCTGTCACCTTCCGATGAGTGTCAAGTCCAACATTATAAGAGGTGGTGTTATAGAACACTCGATCAAAAGTTCCTCATCAGCTAAAATGATGTATGTCCTAGTGAGGTTTTGTGTCTGGATCTCCATTAGACATTATACATTTTAAGATTTGGTATTAGTACAAAAATAGTGAAAATACTAAAATTTTACATAATTTATTTAATTGAACACTTACATAGCACTCTCGGGGACGACATTGTTCACCCAACTTTTATGTTGAGTGCAACGAGTGAGCTGTAAAAAATCCGACATCAAGGGGTGCTGTAGCATGCCGACACCTCTCTCGCGTTGCTTTGCTGCAAACGAAAAATATTAATTAGTAATTAGATACTGTTAAAATATAGTTAAGTAAACATATATCCACTTACCTTGGAGCGTTCCTCGTGATGCGTGGAAAACGGCTTGGAGCCTCCAACATGGTTGAACCGCAGATTTATCGGTTTACCTTATTCCGCTCACAAATTTTATACAGAAAAGAAGTTAGTTGCTATTTTGTTTTAAAAGGCTGCAAAATGAAATATTAATGGAAATTTAAAACTTACCGTGTATTACTCTAAAGCCCACATACTGCACAGATACACTCAATTCTCCTTACTGATGTCATACGGTCGACGTCAAACATTTAATGTCGATACTTAAATAGGCGACACTAAAATATGTTCATACATCGTCACTATTTAAGTTCGACTCTAAATATTGATGATTATACATCTTTAACGTCGACAATTAGTTGTTAACGCTAAATGCTTTAATTTTTTGATATGTAGGAAATTTTAAAGGCTTTTTTAGCCTCACCAAAAATACTCGATATTAAATATCATATATTTATCTCGCTACCTAAATAGATGACGATAAAATATGAACATATAACATCGCCATCTATGTTGGACACTAAATATTGAAGATTACAATCCGAGTCATTTACCATATTTAATTTTCTTTAATTTGAAGACGTTTTAACATGTTACCATAATATTTGTGTTGTGTATGCTAATGCCAAAGAAACCGAATCATGTCAAAACACATTTTTTTTAACACTAACAAAAACAAAATCACAAAGGAAACAGAAAAGCAAAAACAAAGATGAAGAAATCAGGCGGAGCAGAGAAGAAAAAGGCGCGAAGATCATCAGCAGCCGTACAAAACGGTACCAGAGATCCCAATTCCGATACCCCACCTAGGGTTTGCCCTCTCTCTCGTCCAAAACGACACATTTCTACATGTCGTTTCGTTGCGTTTATTTATTTATTTTTTTATAATGGCTGATCTGGGTATTTTTGATCGTATATGTGTTTATAATTTATATAATGATTTTCTCATCTGGGTTGCTTACAATTTTTTATTTTTGTGTCTTTTTTGTATTTATGTTGTTTTTTTTTATCATTTTTTTGTGTGTGGCATTTAGACGTTGCAACAACGTAGAGGCTGTTAATTTATTTAAAATTTTCAATGTTAGAGATTTAATATTTTTGTTTTCGTTAGAGCAGTTGTAGTGATGATAATCTTGTAACATGGCTTGTTTTAAACCCAAAGAAGAAAATGTGATTTATCGAATAAAAAAACCGGGTATTTCAACAATTGACAAATGTTGATGATAGAAAGTAACAAATTGGAAGATGTAAATTCCCAATATGGCAAACACATATTGGAATATGGTTGATTGAGTTTGTGTTTTATTGATGGTGCTTTTGAAAATTTGGTTGTTGTTGTCTCGTTCCATAGCACTTTTGGAAAGAGTTAATTTCCTTCTTCATTGTCTTAGTATGCGTAAACTGGAAGTTTGATTTAACTTGTTTATACTTTTCAAGTATGATGACTTGATATGCCTTCCACCCTGTATCCGGTTATTGTACTATTGACCATAGTTTCTTGCATTATTGCATATTTGATTGATATTCTCATACTCTTTGTTTAGACTTGATGTTGATCTTTATGTTGATGGATATATATATATATATATATATATTTCTTCTCATAGCATTGTGAAATTTTCCGTTTTCTACTTTTACACTGCTTTCTAATTTTTGTATATATATTTTATTTTTACTCTGTAGAAACAAGCTGCAAAGAAGGATGTTTTCCAGTTGTTTGCTGAGAAGGTGAGAGACCATAAGGATTTGGAATCTAGGTGGGCTGTATTACAGGAAACACGAGTGGAATATTTCAGAGGTAAGAATTTTGTAAGCTTTCTGAGAAATCATCCAGAGGTTAAAGATATACTGGAATTGGATAGGAATCTAGAAACTGAAGATATTGCCAGTGCTCTATTAAGTAAGAATCTTTTGGTGCGGTGCGATCGTGTGGTGAAAACTGTCCGTCCCGGGAAAAAAAAGTTATCTACCTGGCCAGCACATTTAGAGATCTTCCCTGTAAGTTTAACTTCCTTCTAAGATTGAAATATTTGATAACTATTTATTGCTTCTATAATTTGATGCTTGAACATTGCCTCATCTCATGTCTTTAAAAAAAAGGAAAAGAATGCTTGAGCCACTTGAACCTCTTGTCCTAGATGATTTCGTGATGTCTTTTCTCATTTATGTTCCCATTTCGTAGTAGTTTGTGGAAATGATTATCTTTCAACAATTACTTTGAAGTGGAGTTCGACTGGCATGGACTACAACCAATGTCCTATCTTCCTCGTATGTGCTTTGTAATGTGTTTTTCAATTACAGAGAAAAAAAGGTATCGTTGTTGGCTTTTTTAGTCATATAGGATGTTTGGAGCCTGAATTTTTCTCTGCCTCAAGGTTAGTAGGTTTTAACAAGTGTTATTTTTGTGACTCAGTCGAATTGATATGTTGGGGCTTTAAGTGAATAAATAGGATATGATGGTTTTCTTTACCATACTTATTAACTTCGTGAGTAATTATTTTCTGTGTTCCTACGTATCCTTGATTAGATGCCTTTTGATCTTCTATCTTGCTTTATCTATAATCTATCCATCTACTGTGCTCCTACATCAAACAACTAAACAATCAGGATGCTAGGGATATAAAGAAGAGCACTTGACTGAAACAACTAAACTTCTTGAACATTCTTGGTGATCTAACTGGCATTTCGAATAGCATCTTCATTTCTGCTTAGTACTTCATTCTTTTCTTTTTGTATTTTTTTTTTTTTTTTTTGGTGTTGAACTAACACTATCGACTTTTTCTTTTGGCAGGAGCAAGTATTTTCTGATAATGATGCCTTTTTTGCTTGGACATTTGTAAAAAGGCGGCCTCTGTGGCAAACGCTTCTATCATTTTTCTGGCCTGTGTTGACTCTAGCAATTTGCTTGTTCCCTGTTTATCCACATCGATGCAAGCTGTTAATACTTTATTCATGCGCTGGACTCCTGCTGCTTATTCTCTCCTTACTTTTGGGTAAGAACTACCGGTTCATGTTTTTTTAATTTGTTTTTATTTTGGTCTGCCATTGGTATATTTTGAATCCTATTTATGTTTTTTTATTAGTTTAGTTTTGGTTAGAGTTTTAAGTTTTTGAACTATATAGGAAGCCAATAGTATCCGATTTCGCTAGTGGAATCATGGATAGGTTGAAACCGCTTATTTGATGAATTATTAAGTTTTATAGAGTTGCACAATTTTGGGTAGTACTGATTAATGTTCTAAAAAACGCTAGGCGGTAGGCTTACAGTGGGGGAGTGCCTAACTTCTAAGCCTTCTAGGTGGCGCCTAGAAGGATATGCTAGGCGGTTTTATTTTTTAATCAAAAAATTGGAAAAAAAAGATTTGGGAAAAAAAGTACAGACATGCCTAGACCCACCAGACCTGCATAATCATCTTACACCGCCTAGCAATTGTTTTCATGTATAATCAGAACGGTCAGACACCGCCTAGGCCTTTTTAGAACAGTGGTACTGATGTTGTATTAGTCACACTCTTTCATCATCAGAGGCATTTCTTTGTGATTGGAAACATAACAGGTTGTTGGTGTGGTAGCCTGAGACGAAAAGAATGGGATGAAGAGCTAGTTGACCATCATAAAATTGCTTTGGTTGAGTCCTCCAATTTCGTCTGCATTGCTTAGTTTGTTTTTCTGACTGATATAAAAAGTGGATGAAATAATGTTTGTTGATGGCTAAATGGATCCTTTTACCGTGAAGGGAAACTTGAGCAAGGAGTGTCCTATAGTTGCCTAATATTTTTCTAGGTATTCGCAGTTGGAGTCGGCTCCCTGTTTGGGTAGTTGATATTTATTTCATGAGACTGATTTTGGGTCTGCAGAGAAGATGAAATGGACATTTCTGTTACCTTTTTCAGCATTTGTTAATGTAAAATATGAACATAAATACCAAGTGCTTGTTTTGTGTAGTAGCAGGATTATACACGTTTCATTTAGGGTGATAACTTTTTTTGACCTTCCATATGCACCAGAGATTACAGGAGTTCTGCTTCTTTGAGTGCTTTTTTGGTGCTTGATTGTTTTAACTGTGTTGGCAAGGGATTGTAATCATTGCTTGTATTCCCTTTTTTCATATTCTTGTTCTATTAAATTTGCAGTGAGAGCTACAATATTTGGTATTATATGGATCCTTCTTGGAAAGCGTGTTTGGTTCTTCCCTAACATCCTTGCTGAGGAAGCAACGTTACGTGAGTTATTCCGTTTCTGGCCAAAGAAAGATGAAGAGGAGAGACCAAAGTGGACTGCTAGACTTTTCTACACTGTACTAGCTGTACTCGTCATTTTGTTGCTGAGGCACCATGCTCCTGATGAGGCTGCTAGAGCCAGGTTTGCCAATGCTCATCTAATCTTGCTTACTGAAAATATGCTGTTAAATGCGAAATCTTATGTTTCTCAAAAATAAAATATTAAAAAAACAGCAAAAATTGAGCGGGGAATCTTTAATATGGGAAGTGGGGTTCCTGGATCTTTATTGGTTATATATTAGCTTGTAGATGTAGTATTTAATTTTTTTGGGGATACCTGTGGTTACTTAAAATGGTTTCATACATTGGGTTTTCTTCTATCCTTTTCTTTTTTCATTTTTCTTTTTTACCCTCTAGCAGATGATAAGCTAACTTGTGGCAGATAAAATCTTCATGTTCAAATTATTTGATTGTTGCATTTTTCTGTTTATGATCCTTCGTGGAATCCACTTTGACCTTTGTGGTGTTTAGAGTCAAGTTTAGGATTCTTTTTTACTTTTGGTATGCTATCCTTTATCAAATCAAATATCCTTCGGGGTTTTAGAACTATATATGTATAATTATTTTCTTGTGCGGGTTTGAAATGCCAACTTCACTCTTGCAGGTATCAGAAACGGATGTCAAACATAATCGACGACGTTCTTGAATGGTCACCAAGATTGGCCCTGTCTGGGATGATGGAGAAGCAACCGGATGTGGCTAATGCCACGGAGGCCAACAGCAATTTTTCAGATGGGAGCAAAACAAACCCAGAAGAAATAGTTCCCCCAGATGCAGGTGCAGAAATTGGAGACGTACAGGAGAACGATCAACATCAACACCATGACGATCTATGATGACACGGCAGATAGCAGACAGATTAAATTGTTGTCTTTTAACTTTATAAATTATTTTTTCCTTTTATTATTATTTTTTTTTTGAGTTTTTGCCTTAATTTTTGAGTGTAAACTGTGCCTCCTTTTGACAAATCTATGAAAATAGATTACATTGCTAACTCATAAGTTGGTTCTTGATAGCCTATGAACCTTCAATGAATTTTCAAACGAAAGTCAACCACTCATCGTTTGATTAATCATTCAAACTTCGTGGCATTCCCATCTTAAAGGCATTGATAGGTCAATACAAGGAAAAGTTTGTCTAAAAATACAGTCTAGGTAGATTCAAACTATTAAAAGATATGATCTAGCAATATTTTTTTTTGAAACGTTGAAAATTCCGTTGCTAAATCATCCGATTCGGGCTTAATTGGAGTAAGTTAACTCCTGACTGTTACAAGTTCTTACAAGAAATGTATCACTGGGTTTAAACTCATGAGTCATGACCTGACAATCAAATCCTAAGTCTTTTGGGGACGCGACCTAACAACACCCGGAAAAAAAAAAGGTCATCTCATGGCTAACTGAAGGAAAACTAGGGAAAAAAAAACTAAATTCCAAACATTAATCTGATTTGATAGATGACACCAAATAATGTGATCAAGAAACAGTCAACGTCCTCTTGACAATGCTTAATCAATTTCCTCGGGTGATGAAGGAAACAACTCTATATAACGACTCCCAAGTGTCATTCTATCTTTGGCCATAGCTGCCTTAAGAGTCTTCTGTATTTGCAAACTCAACAAATGCTTCACCTGTTGGCCTCCCTCTGAGTGAATCGAGTCTTCTGACAAGAGAATCTTTGAAGAAATCCATTATATCATCCTTGCCAGCTGAAAATGGGCAAACCACCACGAGCATATCTGAAACTTCATTTGCTATTGCCTTGTAACATATCTCCTTCCCATGTTCTGGCTATTCCTCTCATGGGCAAAATCTGAATTGAAGAGGATACCCCCCCAAAACACAAAAAGCTTCCCCAGTAAATTTGTTGTTCTTATGGACGAAAAGAACATCAACTGTGTCTCTAAACCATGGAAAAACTCAGCCACATCAACTTCTGTGCAATCATAGGGAAGACTGCGAAGTCGGACAACTGGGAAAGGTGGAGGCTGGCTGGCTGGCTAACGTATCCATAAGGTGGCGGTGAATTGTACATACAACTTGACCTTGGGGGAGTTCCATAGAATGAAGGTCCCTGATCAATCAAGCGCTGACTCCATCGGCACTGTCAACAAATTTGCTTCAGTTTCAATAAATTACCAAAGCAACATATGAATAACGTCTCAATAATTAATCAATAACTACATTAGAAAATATTTGATCTACATAGGGTTATATTAACTTATGCGCTTGGAACAATCGAGGGTTTTATCTGCTCCGTTTAAGCCCGGAAGGTGTGGTTTGGCGGCGGAGTTTCCAACGATTCCAAATATATATATATATATATATTAACTTATATAATGACAATGTTTCTGGTCCCAAAATCCTGAGAAATCTAGTATGTATATCATTTTCTAGAAGTGAAATGTTGAAGACTTTCAGCGCCGAAAGTGGAACTTGCATGCATAATGCATGCACTTTCGGCGCACCTCCCATCAGCCAGCTGCAACACGTTTTTACCAAAACGTGTTGCAATAGTGCACACGATTTGGTGCCTATTTAATGAGCCCAAAACTTCATTCTTCATCATCCCTGAAAATCCCTAAATGTGTGAAAGTGTAGTGAGAGTGGTTGGTGAGTGTTTTTTGTAAAGCTTGTATTGGAAGCTTTGTAATTCTTTTGTGGTTATATAAAAGAAGAGTTTTCTCTCAAATTATCCTCTATTATTGTGTGTTTATTCACAACAAGTGGTATCAGAGCTACGGTTCCACGGAGGGATCCCGAAATTCAGAAACGAAGTTTCGGTTCGGAAAATCGATTCCGACGAAAGTTGTCGAAAATCGATTTTGAGCATATCATCGGACTTTTCACGGCGAGACGAGCACGGTGGTATTTTCCGGCGATCGAACGGAGGCCGGAGGACGACGCACGCGCCATCCAGAGAGCTCGCCACTCGCGCCACGCGCAGACACGCGCTGCTCAAGGTAGAAGACGACGCCACGTCAGCCGCCACGTGTCGCCCAGTCAGCGCACAGTCAGCTGCCACGTCAGCGGTGTCTGGTAATTTTCAGATAGGTCACTTAACTTTCTGGAAATTACAATTGAGCCCCTATACTTTCAGAGATTTTCAATTTAGTCCCTGAACTTTTTGGAAATTTCAATATAGTCCCTGAACTTTTCCGTAATTGCATTTTGGCCCCTGAACTTTCGGAAATTGCACTTTGACCCCTGTAATTTCTGGAATTTGTAATTTGGTCCATGTGTCGGATTTTGACAAACGAAATGTCATTTCCACCATTTTCGACCATTTCGGACGCAACGGTGAGGTCCGTTTTTTGAAATTCTGCCTAGAATTTTTGTGATGGAAGGGAGCAACGGAAAAATGATTTTGTTAACCAGTACAAACTATTTCACATGGAGAGGAAGGATGAAAGACCTTCTGTATGTGAAGGACTATGATGGATCGGTATTTCTGGAGGAGAAACCAGAAGGAATGACCGATGGAAAGTGGGCTAATCTTCACCAGAAAACATGCAGTACTATTCGTCAGTGGATCGACGACAGTATCGTGAACCATGTCAGTGAAGAGATAAATGCACGTGTCTTATGGAGAAAGCTAGAGGAGCTTTTTCGAGCAAAGACTGGTAACAACAAGCTGTACTACATCAAGAAGATGATGGGGTTGAAATACCAGGAAGGTACACCTGTGGCGGACCATATCAACGATTTCCTCGGAACCATGAAGGAATTGTCTGGATTGGGCATAGACTTCGGAGATGAGGTAAATGGCTTAATACTCCTTAATACGTTACCAGAATCTTGAGAAACGTTCAGATCTACGGTGATCAATTCAGCCGCAGATGGGAAAGTCACTATGGAGATGGCAAAGACCCGGATCTTCGAGGAAGAAAAGAGGACGAGAATGCAGGAGTCAGCATCAGCCTCAACCTCAGAAGCTCTAGTGACAGAAAAGAACACCAGAAGGGGGAGGAGTAAAAGCCGAGGTCCAGGGAGATCAGACAAGAACCGAGGGAAATCAAGAACGAGGGATATTGAGTGCTATCACTGTAAGAAGAAAGGCCATATGAAGCGGGATTGCTACAAACTGAAGAACGAGCAGTCCAGGAGAGATGGTGACTCTAATCAAGAAAGAGTTGCTACAAACACCGAGAAAACCTCCAAAGACTTCTGCATAATGTATGAAGAAAATGTTGTGAATCTTGCCAGCCACGAGACCAGTTGGGTGATAGATAGCGGCGCATCCATACACGCCACATCTCGCAGAGACTTCTTTTCATCTTACACACCAAGGGACTACGGTGCTGTAAGGATGGGGAATGACGGACAGTCCAAAGCCGTCGGTATTGGAGACATATGCCTTGAAACAGAGAACGGGACAAGGCTAGTGTTGAAGGGAGTCAAGCACATCCCAGATATCCGGTTAAACCTGATCTCAACAGGCAAGCTGGATGATGAAGGTTTCTGCAGCACCTTTAATGACGGATGCTGGAAGCTCACTAAAGGATCAATGGTGGTGGCACGAGGTAAGAAAGATTCAACTATGTATTTGATGCATGCTAAGCTTTCAAATAGTAGCATAAATACAGTTAACAGCAATGAGGCAGCTGAGTTATGGCATAAAAAGCTCGGTCACATGAGCCAAACAGGGATGGAGATACTACGCAGGCGGAATGTTCTTCCGAAATTGAAGAACTCACACTTACGGAAGTGTGAACACTGCATGGCTGGAAAGTAGAACATAGTATCCTTCCAGAGCTCCCCGCCTCAACGGAAACCGGAGGTACTAGATCTCATACATTCAGATGTATGCGGTCCGATGCAGACACGAACACTTGGTGGGTCACTGTATTATGTGACATTCATTGATGATCATTCAAGGAAGATCTGGGCATACACCTTGAAGAGAAAAGATCAAGTGCTTGAAGTGTTCAAGGAGTTTCATGCTTGGTGGAGAGAGAAACCGACAAGAAACTGAAGTGCATCAGAACAGACAATGGTGGAGAATATAGAGGTCCGTTTGATCAGTACTGCAAGATGCAAGGAATCAGACATCAAACGAAACCTCCGAAGACACCTCAGCTGAATGGCCTAGCTGAGAGGATGAACAGAACCTTGTGCGAGAGGATCAGAAGCTTGCTGTCACAAGCCAAGCTACCGAAGACATTTTGGGGGGAGGCACTCATCACAGCAGTTCATGTTTTGAACATGTCCCCAGCGGTCGCACTGAAAGGTAATGTTCCTAACCAAGCCTGGACAGGTAAAGAAGTGTCTTATGAACACTTGCATGTCTTTGGGTGCAAAGCTTATGTACACATCCCAAAGGACGAGAGATCCAAGCTTAATGCAAAGACGCGACAGTGTGTCTTTATTGGCTATGGTCAGGATGATTTCGGCTACAAACTCTATGATTCTGTGGAGAAGAAGATTGTCAGAAGCCGAGATGTTGTCTTTGTTGAAGACCAGACCATAGAAGATATCAGAAATGATATGAAGACAATGCCCCAGCAATACAGAAATGTGAATCCAGAACCTCATACACCGGTGCCAGTACGAGTTGAAGATGAGGTTCCCAGACATGAGGGTACAGGTGATGAAGCTCCCAGAGATGATGATCATGATCAACCACCAGTACCAGAAGTTCCACCAACAGTTCCACAGAGAAGGTCTGACAGAGAGATGCGACCTTCAACCAAATACTCTGCATATGAGTATGTGCTGCTTACTGACGGGGGAGAACCCGAGAGCTACCAGGAGGCTGTGGAAACAGATGACAGAGAAAAGTGGGAGGAAGCCATGCAATATGAGATGAAATCTTTGCATGACAATCACACTTTTGAGTTGGTGAAATTGCCAAGAGGCAAAAGGGCTTTGAAGAACAAATGGGTGTACAAGGTGAAGCAACAGGAGCACACTTCACAACCCCGATACAAAGCCAGACTAGTTGTCAAGGGATTCAATCAGAGGAAAGGCATTGACTTCGATGAAATCTTCTCTCCAGTTGTGAAGATGTCATCCATCAGAGTGGTACTCAGCTTAGCAGCAAGCCTCGACCTGGAAGTTGAGCAGATGGATGTCAAGACCGCATTTCTTCACGGGGATCTGGAAGAAGAAATTTATATGGAGCAACCAGAAGGCTTCAGAGTCAGCGGGAAAGAGGACTTTGTGTACAGACTCAGGAAAAACCTCTACGGTTTGAAACAGGCACCGAGACAGTGGTACGTGAAGTTTGAGTCAGTTATGGGGGAGCAGGGATATAAGAAGACTACTTCAGACCATTGTGTTTTCGTTCAGAAGTTTTCTGACGATGATTTTATCATCTTACTGTTATATGTAGATGATATGTTGATAGTTGGCAAGAATCAATCGAGGATTGATAATTTGAAGCAGCAACTGAGTAAGTCTTTTGAGATGAAAGACTTGGGGCCAGCTAAACAGATTCTTGGCATCAGGATCGGTCGTGATCGGAAAGCCAAGAGGTTATACTTGTCACAGGAGGAGTACATTGAGAAGGTACTTCAGAGATTCCAGATGGACAAGGCTAAAGCGGTTAGCACTCCACTTGATACCCACTTTAGATTGAGTACGAGACAGAGTCCCTCTACTGAGTCAGAGAAGGTGGAAATGAAACAGGTTCCATACACCTCAGCAGTGGGAAGTCTTATGTATGCCATGGTGTGCACGAGGCCAGACTTAGCACACGCAGTTGGATTGGTCAGCCGGTTTATGTCAAACCCAGGACGGGAACATTGGAATGCTGTCAAATGGATTATGCGGTATCTTCGAGGCACATCCAAGATGAGATTATGTTTTGGAAGCAGCGACAAGCCAGTGTTGATGGGCTACACCGATTCAGATATGGCAGGAGATGTAGATACCCGAAAGTCTACTTCGGGGTATCTGATTACTCTCTCAGGAGGAGCTGTGGCATGACAGTCGAGGTTGCAGAGGTGTGTTGCACTATCTACAATAGAGGCAGAATTCATTGCAGCTACAGAAGCTTGCAAAGAATTGCTGTGGATGAAGACATTCGTCCAGGAATGGGGTTCAAGCAGGAGAAGTACATTTTGTACTGCGATAGCCAGAGTGCTATCTATCTCGGTAAAAATTCAACATTTCATTCGAGGTCAAAACATATCGATGTGAGGTATCACTGGATACGGGACGTCCTGAGCTCAAGGCAGTTAGAACTCAGGAAAATTCACACCGACGACAACGGTGCCGATATGTTCACGAAGGTTTTACCGAATGAGAAGCTTGAAATCTGTCGTGCCATAGCCGGGATGACAAAACTCTCCACATAGTCAGAGTGGGGAGATACAGAGAACTACGATTGGCTTGATCCCAACTCAGGGTACGTAGGCAGTCATACAGATGCAGCCATGGGAGGATCCTTTGGAGGATCCGGTTTGGGTGATTGATGGTCGGCTCAGATTTGGAGAAATCTTCACCGAGGGGGAGATTTGTTGAAGACTTTCAGCGCCGAAAGTGCAACTTGCATGCATAATGCATGCACTTTCGGCGCACCTCCCATCAGCCAGCTGCAACACGTTTTTACCAAAACGTGTTGCAATAGTGCACACGATTTGGTGCCTATTTAATGAGCCCAAAACTTCATTCTTCATCATCCCTGAAAATCCCTAAATGTGTGAAAGTGTAGTGAGAGTGATTGGTGAGAGTTTTTTGTAAAGCTTGTATTGGAAGCTTTGTAATTCTTTTGTGGTTATTTAAAAGAAGAGTTTTCTCTCAAATTATCCTCTATTATTGTGTGTTTATTCACAACATGAAATTCATCTTAGTAGTCTAGACTTCATGGATCATATACAAAATGAATAAAGGAAGCCAGGGAAAAAAATAATCCAACCAGGTAAGCAAGTATAAATTGTTCCCTGATAGCCTCCTTCCGTAGAACAAATATAAAATGTTACCACAAACCAGACCATTTAAGAACCCTTTTCAATAGGGTAATATGAAAAATCTTAAGGGTTATTGGAGAAAATCTTTTATGCATCAGTGGTACCATGTCATTCATGCAACAAGCCAATCATCCACTGCCACGCGTGTTAAAAAATTAAAATCCAACTAAAAAATAGGTGAAGAAACTCTTCATGTCATTTTTTAATTCACTTGTGGTACCACATCACCCATACCACTGTTTCACCAAAGAATGTCTCGGGTTATTGATAGCGTAACTCCATTTATCTCTACATATTATCCTAAAATGACTAAATCATTATACGACCCTTAACTAAATGCACCCGAGTTGAGTTTTGCGTTAAGTTTTTTTTATAAATTGTGATTGCTACTTATTATATAAGAATTTATTTGTGAACAAATTTAAATTTGTTTAGTACAACTTAACTCAGCACTGGATATTATATTAACAGACACATATAGCATTTTGGATATTATATTAATATTCGTATTTATTTTTAAAGAAAAGGGATTTTAACCAGTAAAAGCACAATCAAAATGATAAATTGAATAAGAATTAGCAAATTCAATCCCAAAAATTACAAAATATAAAGGAAAAAAATGAGAATAAAGAGTCTCTTACCCTCTGTAGAACATTCTTGAAATTGAATATCGTTTAGTTCAAAGCGCTAATTAACTTATTAATTCAATCAACATATCAACTGAGTTTGAGTAATTTAAATGATATTAAGTATTTAAATTTTATCAAAATATCAGAAGACTTAACTTGATTTTTTTAATTATGATATTAAATCGACCATTGATTTTTTTTTTTTATAACACACACACACACAAGGAATTACTATTATTGCATTTTCACTTAAAAATTATATTGTTTTCTAGCAAAACCCCTAATCATAAATTATGATTGAAATTTTTTGTTATAAAATTAATTGAAAATCCAAACTTAAAATGCCATAAATTCTCAATTTTCAATCATAATAAAACAACTTGCAATGCAATTCAATCAGGAGATTCTCCGAGGGGGATTTTGTAATTTTTAAAATTTAAATTATAAATTCAAGGATATTTCTATTATTTACTTAATATTAATAGTTGAAAAAAAATTGAGGGGATCGGCCGATCCTCTGAGATAAAAGAGGTTTCCCCCTAAATTTAATGATGAATCAAAGTGAGTCTATTAGGTAGAAGTGAATTTGAGTTTTCGTTTTCCTATTTCTCGTGTTTACAGCAAAAAGCAAGGTAATTCTGAAATAGTTTTCGATACCTTAAACCCATCTTCAGTACAAGTGAAGACGCGCAATCATCACTCTTTTAGCAAGGTCATGCTTCTCCTGTGATCAGAAAAGATTCAGTACCGTTTGATATAGAGTATTGATTGAGAGTATAAGCTAGTTTATAAGTGTTATAATGAGAGTATAAACTAATTTATGAATTCGTCAAATTCTACAGTTGTATGTGAAATAGTTGAGAAGTTGCTGCAAACAGAAGATTCCTGTCAATGAAATGAAACAGACAGGAAAAAATTGCTTTGAGTGCTAGTTGTTGAATAAGTGCTTCATAAGTGATCTCTAAGAAAGTGATTTCCAGATTAAAAGAGCTCTTTAAATGCTCTGAGAAGTACTGTTCAAATGCAATGGCATTTCCCTTGATCAGCTAGCAGGACAGCTTGAAATTGAAAGAATAAAACTGCTATTTATAAGTTTTCTTATAAACAAAGTTACATACAAGTTCTTTAATATTTTCCCACTTTGCTTTTTCATTTATACTTGGAAATTGCCTTTTTCTATACATAGAAAGGAAAATAAACATCGGGCAACTTAAGCAAATTTTGTATTGTCCAAATTGTTTCCATGACAAGAAAACTATGGAAACCACTTGCAGCTTCAGAGATAGACGTGCAAAAGCTAAAAGCTGAAACCATGCACGAATTCACTTTTATCTCCTGAGAAATTCCCATGGCCCGGTTCCTGTCCCTATTCTGCAAATGCAAGAGCCGGAAGAACATTAGCAATGGCGCTTATTAAATGCGAAAAAAAATCGTAAAATGTGCTGATTTATTAGTCAATACTCAATAGTCACCTCCAAAAGCCGGCAAAAGCTCGAAGGCTCATATAAATTGTTAGACCGATCCAGAGTCCAACAAAACCATTGGTGGCAGAGAGACCCAATAAACATAGGATGCTGACAAGGGCCACAAGTACCTGGAGTCTGGAGAAGGAATATTTACCATTATGCTTCAATTGGTAGCTAAAAAGTAGAGTACAGGTAATTCATTTCTCCTATAGTTGTTTCAGGTTCAAGTTCATGTCATAATGTTTCAAAATTCACCATGGTCTTTCTTTTCCATGAGCAATTTCATATACTTTGCAAACGGCCCCAAATCTGATTCAGTCTTTATAGAATAGAAAGGAAATAGAGACTTGCCATCGAGCATGCAGCATATGCATAATCAGATGCCCCGAAGTTTACACCATCAAAAACGAATGCCAAGGAATTGATGGGTTGAGTACTAGCAACAAACTGAAGAGGAAAAGTAATATTAGTTCTGCTAATTATTTTGAGTTATAGGTGTCAGAATGGAATTATTCTTTTTCTTGTGTTAAGGTAAGAGGGGTACCGGAATTCCTATGCCAATGAGACGGAGAACATCAGCATCTCTTGTGAATATTTTTGCTCCATATTGCAGAGCTTGAGAAAATTATATGATGTCAGAAGCTTTTTGATCTTTCTGAAATAAAATACAGAACCTGCAATATTCTAGCCGCGCTTGCTGTTGCCCTTTCATAATCCTTCTTGGCAAATGAACTTGCAAGTATTGCCTGAAAGGGAGAAAATCGAATGAGGGTTAGAATATAAATGAATGAACTTGCTGAAACAATTGAAACCTCCAAATAAATTGCATCTACCGGCCTTCACTCTTACAAACTTCATGTGTAGGGTTATAGACTTATAGTTGCTTAGCATTTTGCAGTTTTGGCATAATCTTGAGAGAAAGCTAAAATGAAATGAATACGCTATTGCAGATGAAGAAATCAGCTTTTACCTGACCAGCAACAGCCAAACCATCAGCCAGAAGTGATGTTGCCAACCAAACCTGAAAACAGACTTGAAATGCAGCCATAGTGGTTGGTCCCTGTCGTGCAGCCAATGATGCAGACAGGGTGACACAGAATGTGACAGCCATCACCCTAATTAGTAATAGAAATCCTGGAAATAAATCAAGAACAATGAGAAAGGATCAGAAGAAATTGCCATTGCACAAGAAGACTCGGGATAGAATCCCACTTATACCTAGGAAGGCGATGTTTAAGGTATAGGAGATGGTTCCTTGTAGTTTTTATTACACATAGTCACATACTCAATGAGACTCCGATGGACCAATTTTGCATTTTCTAATAGCATTCCAACATGCTCATGCAAGATAGAATAATTACCGTTCTGTAGAAACCGACTGAATTTGAGATGTTTCATAGAAGGAGGTATGAGGTCAACTTGCTGTATTAATTTCCACAAAAGTTTAATTGCTATCAGATACCTGTATCATCCATAAAGATGTGTAAATCAAGACAAAATTAGCAATGTATAATCATGAAATAAACGTCAGTATACTCTACGTGTGAAAATATAACTTACTGAGATATAACGTGAGCAATGGCTGCACCACTGACACCCAACCGGAAAACAAAGATGAATATTGGGTCTAAAATTATGTTTGTTAAATCTCCGGCCACTGGATTAGTTTACAAAAGAAAATAAATTAGAATTAGCTAGGTTAAATAAAAGGTTTCATGTATTTGTAGAAATGTTTTGATCTGCTGGAAAAGAATAAATTGTAAAACAAAGTATTCAAGTTCTATAAGGCATACCAGTGGCAAATAAAGGGGTTTTTGTATCCTTGAATCCTCGGAAGACCCCCTTGCATCGCCAAAGATAAAAGAACTGCAGGGGCACCCAGTGATCTTAATGTCAAGTATTGTTGTGCAGGTCTTAGCATAGGGGACTTCTGTACAAGCAAATTTATTAGGTCGTTTTTGTCAGGATTTGTAATAGATTACAAAATGGTTGAAGTAATTCAAGATCCTCTTCTTGTTGTCAGCAATACTTACAGAGTCGATTCCCATGAAGTTCAATAGAGGTACCGCTCCAGCGATAACAAGTACAGCTTGGACGAGGCCAAGGATGCTGCCAATGACCAAAGCTGATGAGGCTGATGGAATATGTCTTCTTTGATGTTCATATTTTGGCTTTGCAACATTAGAATCTGAGATAATAGAATAAAAGACAACAAAAATATAATTACATAGATTTTGTGACCCAATAAAAGAATAATTGCAAACAATTCATGCTGAAACTAGGGAGACATTGCTAAAAACAATGTTGCGGTCTTCAAATACTTTAAAAATTAGAGATACCATACCACTTCTCAGTATCAACTCTTCCTCTTCGGTGTTACCAATAGCGGAACCTGTTTCTAAGCCATCGGATTCTTTTGCTGGATGGGCCACACTTTCAATGGCATCTTCCTCAGCAACAAAAGAGGTAGTGATACTAACGAGTGGGAATATTGCAATCCTCGATACTTGATTGAATAGAGCAATAGAAACTCCAACAGCTGCAAGTTCTACAGCACCTGCATGGATTAAAAACAAACTAGCTCAGCCATGGAGGAGGTATATTTCAAATACTGTCAATTTGCGGAACTTAAAATTGAACAGGCATTTCAATACGGCCTAGTAATCAAACAATGACAGATTGATGAAACTTCAGAACAAACGGAGAGGAGGAAATAACCTATCTGGCCTATAAAAGCTGTGTCAATCAAAGAAGCAATTGGGTCGGCCATCAAAGCTAGCGATGCAGGTACTGCAATCTGTGTTATTTCTAGACCAAGTTCATCTAGCTTCAAAGCGTTTCTGGTCTCATAAGTCATAAGATTGCAAAAAAGTAAGAAGCAAGCATTAGCTCCTACAACATCTCTGAAGAAAAACAACACTTGAGCTGGTTTCAACATTTAAGAAACAACTAATGTGTCTCATTAAACAATTTATGCTACTTTTGAATTAAATAACACAAGTGAAAATTTCAGAATGTTACCTGACATCCTCGAAGAAAATGTAAATTGGGGGACTCTTCTTACTACCAGAAGAGTCCAATTCTTCAGCCATTATTTTGTAAAAAGAGCCAAATCTCCAAGCTGCTTACAAGCCACAGCACCTGTAAAACTTTCACAAATTAGCTTCAAAAAGTTTTAACATATACCCAACAACAGAAAAATTCTGAATTCAAAGATGAGAGAAAAATTGGTACTTCTTAATTTCAAAGTAAAGTCCCCAAGATCAAGAAGTTTCCTTTAGAAGCCAATAGCTTTCAACTCACAGACTAATTAGAGTCTTTATATCATCAACTTCACTTCTCCAAGAAAGCCAGAGAGACAAAATTATTTTAGCTGACACTTGAATGAAATTTAAGCTATAACCAGTAACCCCTATCAAAACAAGAAACCACCTAATTCAATATCAACCAAAAAAAATTCTTTCAACAAGAGAAGGTTCTCATTCTCATACTTCAATAAAATTTCATCTCTGAAACATCAAACACTTTCTTTAAGAATTAGAAAACTGAAACATGCTACAAAATCACAAATGTCAGAATCAGAATTGTTTTTATGGGTGTGTATCACGTGACTTATACAACAACAACAAATGTTGCTGCTAGGAATTTAAGATCTGACTTTCAGGTGCTGGTTTCGAATTCAGGAGGTTCGTTTCTTATAAAGATATTAGACAGATGATGTTTTACCTATTCCGTTTAAGCTCGTGTCGGATGATTTGACGACAATATTTCCGACGTTAAAAAAAAAACTTGTATGAACCCAATGACCAAAAAAGACAATAGAAGTTAAAACCACAATTTTCCACATTTCACATGTGCCCATGAAGCAGGGAAGTTTCTGCAACCTATAATCACATCATGCACCAATAGAAGAAAGTGTCACCACCACGGGGGCTCACCTGACCTAGTATGTTCACTATGTCGGTATATGATCACATGGATCCTCCATACGTGACTTCCAAGCAAACTTTACTAGATTGGTTAAACTAAATTATTAAGCATTTTGTATTATTTCAACGAATAGTGATATGTTTATAAAGTTGGAATATAAAATGTGCGATTCAATTAATGTGGCATCAATATATAATTCACTGCCTGGATTAATTAAAAGTGTTTGTGCTCAATTCTTAATTATCACATAATCCTATGAGATAATGTCATATCATCCGCCACATTCCAACTTTATAAGCCGTTAACCACTATTGTAATTTAATAATATAACCTCATTATTAATTAAATATTAGTTTAAGTTTAAATACTATATATTCAGAAAATTTTACAAAATAATATATAAATAAATAATTAATTAATTAATTCAAGATTCAAGATATTATACATTTTTACTAATAAAGCAGGTTTTAGAAAAAAGATATCAATTTATTCATTTAATTAATTTTCTACAAAAAATATAATATTTTTGAAGGATATTTAAATTAAAAGAAAACTGTTTAATTATAAACACTAGTGAAAAGGAACATCACAAGCGTCGCTTTGGCCGAGTGGTTAAGGCGTGTGCCTGCTAAGTACATGGGGTTTCCCCGCGAGAGTTCGAATCTCTCAGGCGACGTTTTCAAAGTTTTTGATCTTGTTCCATTGTGAATGACCGAAATACCCTCTAATATACTCTTTTTGTCAGCATGCACTTGCCTCATTGGGCGTCAAAGACCCACTTACCTCGCTTTGATCTTACAGTAGGTTCACAGACAGCTTAAATACTACTGTTGTATTTTTGTATGTTTTTGGGCTGACTTTTGATTTTTGAATACTTGATCAACTAGTGTTTCCATCTTAGCTCAAATTCCGATGTTTGTGTTTTGTGTTCTTGCAGTTTCAGCAATATACAAACTCACTTAGAGTTGATCAAGTAATCTTTCATTCTTTATACTGCTTAGACAGTGTTTCATGGCAAGGTTTTTTAATGGAGATGATAGTGATGATCCGTTCAAGGGGTAGAAACCATGCATGGCGATCATAAAAATTCCCTCTTCTTCATATACGTGTCATTCAAGTGATATTGTGCATCATCACCTTCTCATGGCCATAATACAAATTATGGCTCGGTGACAAAAAAAACTTGAGATTTTATTGTTAGGTCCTGAGTTCTAATCTAGTGGGTGTATTTCTTATAAGAACTTGGAACATACGAGGTTTTTACCTACTGCGTTTAAACTCGAATTAAATGATTTGACAGCGAAATTTACAACGTTTTCAAAAAAAAAAAAAAAAACAAATTGTTTAATTATTTGATGTCATTTTCTAGCTAATCTCTTTGCTTTCTGTTCATTACATTTAATGACCATGTTTGGAGATAATAGTCAGTGAATTGTGAAGGGAGCTAGTCATAACTCATAATTATTGTTGAATGAGTAATTTTTTGGTGTAACGGAAGTACAGAGGATGTGGTATCACCAATAAATTAGTAAATGACATATATGATTTAATATCTATCTTTTCAGTTATTTTTTAATATTTTAGCATGTGTGACAATGGATTATTGGATTGTTGCACGGATGACGTGGTGTCTTCGTTGTATTGTAGATTTTCTCATGTTTAAGAATTAATCCTACCATTAAGGCTCTGATTAGAACTAACTAAACATTCTTAATTATTACAATAAAAGCATGCTGACTAAATAATCCTATCTCCTAGATTTTTGTTTGAAGTGGACATCTCAACTAAAATATAATGAAAACCCCCATTTGAAGAAACAATGATATTTAAACAAGTGATTTGATAGTAATCAATCTCATTTCAATTTATTTATGATATAGAAATATCATAAGATGATACAATATATTTAGAGCGTTAACATCACTCACAAATAAAGGAGGCCGGGAATTAGTTTTCAGTAATAAAATACATTAAAAAAATGAATAATGTGTATTATAATTCCACTATTGATCAAACAAGTAATTGAGAGTTAATATCAACTTTACGAGACACGAGTTAGGAATAGAGAGACAAAAAAAAAAGGCTCAATTTAGAGAGAGAGAGATCTATATCTTCATCAATGTGTAGTACAAACATACATATCAAAACTAATAACAAATTTGTAATTAACCCACATAATTGTTTTCTACATATCAATATCATATATATATATAATCGTTGGAAACTCCGCCTCCAAACCACATCTTTCGGGCATAAGTGGAGTAGGTAAAACCTTCGGCTTTCCCAAGTTCTTACAAAAAAACACATTCTCTGAATTCGAACTCAGGATCTGAAGGTCACGTCCTAAACTCTACATCATCAAATCACGCCTCTTAACAACACCTTATATATATACACACACATTACAATGTATATACAAAAAACTATATTCATGTCTCTATGGCTATACACATGATCTCTCCAAACAGAATGCTGTTTACCAAATATTATAAGTAACTTAAAATACATACAAGAATTATTCCCTTGTTGAGTATCAATAACATCCTCCAAACCTGACCCATTATTCAAGACTTTGGTTTCCACTTCTAAACTATATGAAAAAAAAAAAGGCTTGCAACATAGAGATTTGAAGACTGGTAGCTCAAAAACATTTGGGTAATTTTATTTTTTCTCTTTATGGTAACTTCTAAGGTGTGTGACTAATTAAGATATTGGAATATTTATGACCAACTTGAGTAGAAATCAAGATAAGGAAATGAGGAAACATCTTTCATCAACTCCTCAAAGACCCATCCCCCCAATTTTATCTCTTCTTCTTGCAATAAATTCCCAACCCCACATATGTTTTGATTATTGTTAAAATTAGGGTTACTATTAGGGTTCCTATGATCATATGAATTTTCAGTCTTGATGATATTTTCTTCTAAAGGAGGAATATAAAACTCCCCGCCAAAATTTCCATAATTATCATTCATCCCACCTTGTGACATACATGATGATGTATTCATGTACCCATTTGAACATCCCATCATGTTTAGGCCATGCTCGAGCATCGGCAACGAGTCAATCATGTGGTTCAGAACCATGGCAGCTGGCATGGATGATGATGATGACAAAGATGCATCCATGTTATTATACATGAGCATGGGCATGGGAATGGGCATGAACCCTGATGATCCTGCTGCTGGCATGATAAGTTCTTTAGGCTGATCATCGGATGAGGAATCGCTAGCGTTTGGTGATGGAATTGAATTTGATGATGATAAATTCTTGAGCCGTTTTTTGATTGCTGAATTCCAAAAGTTCTTTATTTCATTGTCCGTACGTCCAGGCAATCGAGTCGCAATTTGAGACCATCTTTCAGAGATAATAACACATCAATAGCAATTAACAAGGGGTTAGCCTCAAGTAAAAGTATATAATTTTATTATTATTATTTTTTAATGAACGAATCCATGCAAGATTTGCATGGAAGCAAAAATTATAACAAGAATACGTATTAATACGAGAATTAATGGCTATGTCATTAGTTTGGCTTTGATCTGCCGCAAAGTGTCAAATGTCGTGCAAATAGAATGCATGGAAATTTAATTAAATAAATTCCCTTAAAAAGGAAGACTTCAGCTTGAGGTTATTAAAAGGATGGCTATAGGCTATAGGCTATAGGCTATAGCAACCAAAAGAAACAAATAAATTAAGGTCCATTTTGCCATGACCTTGTGTTCTCATATTCCCTAAATTATAATAATATGACGTATATGTTTTTGTAGTGAGAAATTTTAAGATATTTTTAATGTATGTATAAAGTTTATACGTCCAAATCAATCCAAAAATTAGTTCAATATTTAAGAATTGTTAAAGTCTTATATATTTAATCTAAATTCAATTTCAGCTAATGTGCGACAATATTCCCTAACGTCCCTCGTTATATATGTATATTCTTGTTTTTTTATCGGATTCTTATTACGTGATAAGATATTATAGACTCACTCATATATAAGTTTGGTTTTGATATTATATAAAATCTCTTGAGCCCAACTCAATCCAAATTACTAAGTTTATCTCTCACAAATCTTCTAATTAAATATATAATTTCTAAAAGTATTAAATCATCTTATACTTGTTGCCTTCCAGAATTATTCATCCAAAAAAATTAAATAATAAAATGAAAGCCATAAAAAGAGAAAGAGTTATGATTGTGAGCTATAGGAAAGAAATGAAGAGGAAGAACCTGTTGCCAAGAATGGAATGCAAATGTATAATAAGGTCTTCCTCTTGTGGAGAAAAAGCACCCCGCTTGAGATCAGGCCTCAAGTAATTGATCCAGCGAAGGCGGCAGCTCTTGCCACATCTTTGCAAGCCTGCATTTCTAGCAACATCGCTCCAACAACCAGCAGCTTGCCCATTTTTGAGCATGTACTTCATCAGCTTTTCATCTTCCTCCGGCGACCACAATCCCTTTCGAAGCTTGTTGCTGTTGCTGTTACTGTTACTGTTACTGTTACTGTCATTTTCTGGCTTTAGCTTTCTCATTTTTACATGTAATGCAGTGCAGACAGAGACCAGCTTTGAAGAGTTTATAGCTAGATATATATATGATTAAAAGAGAGAGGAATCAGGAGGCTTGATGACGTGGAAATCAGTATCATCATGATGAGGGTGATGGTTGTAGCTAGGGTTTGCTTAGAACATAGGAAATAGAGATAGAGAGATAAAGCATTGTTTGGTTGATGGGTCTAATTAGAAAACGGTTTGGAGAGGGACATGAAAGCAGAGATGTATCTTCTTGTCTTTCACTCCATGAATTTGGCTATCTTTTTTTTTTCTTTTTGTTTCTGGGCTACATTTTTTTCCTTCATTTACAAGGTATATATTTTTGCTTCCACTTCACATAAACCCCCCATTTTTCTCTCTTCTCTCTTATTGAGCATACACACGTGTATGTTAAGATAGATAAATATTGTGAGAAAGTTGGTAAGCTTTTTGCTGTGAATAATAATGCATAATTAAGATTCAATTACATTTAAATTATTATATATGAGACCACGTCTTTTTATTTGTTATTATTTAATTTAAACTAAATTTCTTTATCCCAAAATCAGCAAACACACGCTCCTAATTTAACTACAACATCATAACTCCCTATTTAAAAACAAAACCAACTCTAATTTTCTTTGTGTGTGTTTAACATGAAACATAAGAAGAGAGAGAAGAGGTATGTTATCCGTAGAAAGAGTGTATTGAAGCCATTTTAAGAGATCAGTGAGAGAGAGAGTCGAAACCACTAGAAAGGGAAAATACAGTAGAAAGAGAAAGAGGCTCGTTTGACATCGTCCTGCCATCGTTTCCGATAAGTGACCACACCAGATGAATCCTCTCATGAGACGAAACAAACACCGCTGGTCCGCCACCGAGAGAAAACATCGCATGACTCCTCACACGCTCCCACGCGCCGCCACATCGCCGCCTCCACGAGTCCACGCACCGCCCTGCGTGAATCTTACTCCTGAATTTGAATCTTTCCCTCATCGAGATACACATGGTGGATGTTTCGATCGGTCGTGAACCGAGCCAAAAATGAGAGTTATTGTTGTTTGATCATTCGTCGATAACCATCGTGCATCCGCCATCACCTCCATCATCATTGTGATCTGATAAGTGTGGTTTATACCCACTTACTCGGGCATTCTTAGCTTGTTATTTTGTTATATTTCGAGATATTTAATATCATTTATAGTTTATTTCATGTTTTATTTGTAGGAGCATTAATACATGGATCTGTGAACAATTGCACGTGTTTTGGGAACTTTCGGGAACACATGACGAGCATGAGAGTAATTGGCGCCATGGCGCCTTCAAGAATATTAAACCCAGCCAAAAGGCCGAGCTATTGGCGCCATGGCGCCACTTGAACAAATGAATTAAGCGTCATGGCGCCTCATTGAAGGAAGAATAAAGGCGCATTGGCGCCTACTATTGCCCAACTCTAATGGCGCCAAGGCGCCATAATTCAATCACTAACAGGCGCCATGGCGCCTGTTGCCCATGCTCACAAATGCAAGGCGCCATGGCGCCTCAAGCGCTCAAATTCCTATACATTTTCCAGGGAATTCAGCGCAGTGGCGCCACTCAATTAACTCAGCCACGTTACTGTGGGATGTGTTCCAGGATTTAATTTTAGGGTTTTTTAAGATCCCTAATGACTCACAGCCTCCACTATAAATATAACAGTTGATCCATAACTCAAAAGGAGGCTAATACACTGCACAAAATACAGAAATAAATATTTTTAGAGATCCAAGGAGAGGATTGAAGAGCGACAAGAGGAGACAAAAGCTGTGACATCCGAGGAGGAAGAGATTCAATTCGGGTTATATCTTCTAGTTTCTTTCTTAGAACTCTAATGATTTCCATTAGATTCATGACTTATTATTCATTGTTTTATTTTATTGTCATGAACTAACTCCTTAATTCTGGAGAATAATGTAATCTATGCTTGAACCTTGTATTTTGTTTATCAATTTTGTTATGAAGTTTTATTAATTTATTTATATTCTTTTGAGTTTAATGCTTCTTAATTGTTGGCCACAATTTGAGATGATGAATGTTTAGAATCTATCACTCGAGAGAGGGGATTTTGAATAGATCTAGAGAATATAACCTATGATTTTATAGAGTTCGAGAGAATCTGTAGTCCTTTGAAGTCGTTAATATAGAATCATAAAGCGTAATGAGTTGTTAACTATTGGATTTTTATAAAGATATCGAAGTCTATAGTTGATGATATTTTCACTCGGCACTCGAGAGAGGGAGTGATATTTTAGGAGTTTTGACTTATAAACAATATAACTGAACATGGATTAATTGGCATGACAAATACATAGGTGACAGCTAGGTGAAATCAGGATCCAGAATCTCTATTGTATTAGTTCCTCATATTTTAATTATTTTTACATTTTATTTATTTAATTAAAATCTTTATTATTTATTTTCTAAATAAACTTAGGATTATAAATTGTAGTACTTAGTGCGATTTAACGCATCACCTCCATCATCATTGTGATCATCGTGACGTGTATTGTCTATTGATCACCTAGTTGTGGCATTTTGAAGTGGAGCTTGGTATGTTGTTGTTACAGATTTATGGGTGTAAACATAAAATTTTGAAAGTTTTACACTAAATTATAAAATTGACAAAGTTAGGGTACAAACCTATAAATTCTATTTATTTTTTTTGGATAAAATAAATGATATTCGAGATTTGTAGAACTAAATTGATAATATAGAAAAGTGTTGGGGTTAAATTAGAAATTTAAAAAATTTGAAGATAAAATCATAATTTTAGTAAAATATAGGGACCTAATATTAATTTTACACTTTTTCACATCTTAGCGATGACATAGAGATATATAGAGTTTTGCATGGATTGAGGTAAGTACAATGTACAATGATTACCTTAGCATAATTGTTTGTTAGTTAATGTTGTTGATGGTGTTTTTTGTGACAAGTTTTCTGAACAGTTAGGTAAGGGTAGAGAAGGAAATTCTCCTCATCTGGAGGACCAGGGGTCAGAGGATGTATGTCGATTCGTCGGCCCGGCATGGAGCTCGGGTCCAGTTTCTTGGGTATGACCGACCAGAGAAATGCAACCCGGTACAGATTTCAGAGACCGACCACATTGGAACCGAGGCCGACCATCTTAGATCGGAAGTTCGGTTTGGACCTACCGTGCCTTCTGGAACAAATAGATGAGTTCGGGTATTTCAGGTCAAGACGATATCCGTTTGGAAAGCTCGGCATATCACTTGGCCGACCTCTTGAAGACCGACAGAAGATCAGAGTGGTTGTTTTTTCTTCGGCACGTGTCATTTTTCAAAGGCATTTTACAGGCTGGCATCATTATTGTTGCGTGTGGCAGTGGAGAAAACAGGTTGATGAGACAGGCCGACAGACGGCAGGCTTGCTTTCGGCGACGACAGACCTAGGACAAAGAACCCGTCAATCAGTCGGAGACCACGCGGGAAACGTCATGAAAGTGTGGAACAGTGTTGTAATTCCTGGGTATATAAAGGAAAATAAGATTCATTTGTAGGGATGGCCAAATTTTGTAAGAAAATGAGATAGATAACTACTTGTAACACCGAAAAGCAAACCGCTCGGTTTTCATTAGACCATCCTTGAAAACGGGTCGGCCGAGCTGGTTTTGGTAATAAAAGTCACCCTTCACTTTGTGCCCGTGGACGTAGGCTGGACTTGCTCCGCCGAACCACGTAAAACCCTCTTGTCGATTTCATGGTTATCTTGTCTTTTGCCAAATTTGTCTTTGGTCTCCCCATAACCAAACAAATTCAAGGTTGAAGGAGGATTGTATCGGGTGAGTTATTTCAAAACTGCCACTGGGACGAAAATCACTTGTCAACAGTTGGCGCCGTCTGTGGGGAAAGAGCAAAAAGCAACTAGCGTGGTAAGACGATGGCGGAAGATGGGAACCATAGGTTGTCGGAGAGTTCAACAACAGTGTGGATGGGAAAAATGGAGGAGAGCATGCGAGAAGATAGGGAGGAAAACCAGACACTCATGAAGACCATGCTGGAGAAGCTGGAAAGACTGGATGAAAGGGAAATGGAACGGTTGAAAGCTGGTCATAGTGGAAATGGGAAAAGATTTGCAAGAAGAAAGAAGGTCGGGATTAGATCTCATATTTGAGCCGCAGAATTATCGGATGATCGGACTGCCAAACAAGTATTAGAACATTTTTTAAGAGCCTCTCCTGAAATGACCCACAAGGTGTTGTAAGAAGGACAATAGGTCCCTTGAATATGAATAAAACTCTCTCATTTGAATTAAGAAACTTTTTCATTTTACTTGTTTGTTAATTTAATGTGAAAGCTATGTTCAATATTCTTGGGATGTGCTCGATGCGAATGGGTGTTCGGTAGTTAGGGAAGGCACCAAGCTCATGGCACGCCAATCCCGGGTGTCATTATCAAACCCCCGGGTGGAAGTGTTCCGACCCGACTCCTTTCACTTTTGAGGATCCAGAACGCGTCAAGGGATGAGACACATGTGAGAAACGTGCGAACCCCTCGTGGCACACCACTCCCGGGTGTCATTATCAAACCCCCGAGGCCGGAGCGTTACTACCACATGGCTCGTATTTTTTAGGAATAGCTCGGGTAAACCGGACCCAAAGACGTTTCTCCCCCTGCGGGTCGACTGGTGAGTCCCGTTGAAGATTATCAGAGAGTATGGCTTAATTGCCTCCATGACCATCATGCTCCTGGGTAAACCAGACCCATGAAGGTTTTTTCCCCGGTGAGTCTCGTTGAGTACCATCAGACCACCTGGCTTGGGTATGGCCGAATGGTCCCCTTGATTATAAGAGTCTCGGGTAAACCGGACCCATTGAGGTTTCTTCCCATGCGAGTCGACTGGTGAGTCCCATTGAGAACCACCCAGGGAGGGCACACACAGGGTGTCTTCTTCCCCCGTGGGGATTTTCCTGACCGCCCCGGATTGGCGTATCCGTAGCCTGGTTAGCCGGGACACTGGATTGTAAGGTTCAGAATTGTGTTTTGGGAGACATCGGGCATGACGCTGCCTCGGAGTACCCGAGTTGTTATTTTTACTTCTTGATTTTCTGTGGAGTATGTGCTAAGTCACCTCCATTTTGTTAACTTTACTTTGTTCCATTCTTTTGTTTTTTCGCTGATGTCTGGCAATGGGACGCCCGTGCCAGGATCCGCAGAGCCTCAGAGGTTGGAAATCTTCCCTCGTGTAAGTCTCAAATGCTCCTCCAGCTCGGGGCTGGATTCGTTCCGCCGAGTCTGCTTTGTTCCATCAACTCGGGGCTGGATTCATTCCGTCGAGTCTGTTTTATTAAATCAGCTCGGGGCTGGATTTGTTCCGCCGAGTCTGCTTTGTTCCACCAACTCGGGGCTGGACTCGTTCCGCCGATGCTTTGTTCCACCAGCTCGAGGCTGGATTCGTTCCGTCGAGTCTGTATCGCTCCACCAGCTCGGGGCTGGATTCGTTCCGTCGAGTCTACTTTGTTCCATCAGCTCGGGGCTGGATTCGTTCCGCCGAGTCTGCTTTGTTCCACCAGCTCGGGGCTGGACTCGTTCCGCAGTTGCTTTGTTCCACCAGCTCGGGGCTGGACTCGTTCCATCGTTGCTTTGTTCCACCAACTCGGGGCTGGACTCGTTCCGTCGATGCTTTGTTCCACCAGCTCGGGGCTGGATTCATTCCGCCGAGTCTGTTATGCTCCACCAGCTCGGGGCTGGACTCGTTCCGCCGATGCTTTGTTCCACCAGCTCGAGGCTGGATTCGTTCCACCGAGACTGTATTGTTCTACCAGCTTGGGGCTGGATTCGTTACGCCGAGACTGTATTGTTCCACCTAGACCGGGCCGGCGGTTCGGTTCCGAACCGGAACCGAACCGTCAGGTTCCGGTTCCCCTTTGTATGGAATCGGAACCGAACCGGTTAATTCCGGTTCGGTTCCGGTTCCACACTATAGTGGAATCGGAACCGGAACCGAACCGTTCGGTTCCGGTTCCATTCGGTTTTTTTTTTTTTTTTTTTTTTTACTTTTTTGAAAATAAAAAATTGAGATTGATAAATCAATATAATTTAAATTATGAATTTGAATTTATATAACACACTTACATTACATAATTACATTAAATTACAAATAAAATTCTTATCTAAAAAATTATAAAAAAAACCATATTATTGCAAAATTCAAACCGGTTCCAACCGGAACCTGTAACCGTTGGAACCGAACGGTTCCTACCGGTTCGGCTAGGGGAGGAACCCTAACCGAACCGGTTTGGTTCCGGAACCGGAACCGGTTGGAACCGGAACCTTGGTCGGGTCTAGTTCCGCCAAGTCTGTTATGCTCCACCAGCTCGGGGATGGATTCATTCCGCCGAGTCTGTTATGCTCCACCAGCTCGGGGCTGGATTCGTTCCACCGAGACTGTATTGTTCTACCAGCTCGGGGCTGGATTCGTTACGCCGAGACTGTATTGTTCCACCTAGACCGGGCCGGCGGTTCGGTTCGGTTCCGAACCGGAACCGAACCGTCAGGTTCCGGTTCCCCTTTGTATGGAATCGGAACCGAACCGGTTAATTCCGGTTCGGTTCCGGTTCCACACTATAGTGGAATCGGAACCGGAACCGAACCGTTCGGTTCCGGTTCCATTCGGTTTTTTTTTTTTTTTACTTTTTTGAAAATAAAAAATTGAGATTGATAAATCAATATAATTTAAATTATGAATTTGAATTTATATAACACACTTACATTACATAATTACATTAAATTACAAATAAAATTCTTATCTAAAAAATTATAAAAAAACCATATTATTGCAAAATTCAAACCGGTTCCAACCGGAACCTGTGGAACCGTTGGAACCGAACGGTTCCAACGGTTCCTACCGGTTCGGCTAGGGGAGGAACCCTAACCGAACCGGTTTGGTTCCGGAACCGGAACCGGTTGGAACCGGAACCTTGGCCGGGTCTAGTTCCACCAGCTCGGGGCTGGATTCGTTCCGCCGAGTCTGTTATGCTCCACCAGCTCGGGACTGGATTCGTCCCACCGAGAGGCTTTTCATCGGCATGGGGACGGAGCATCTCCCTCATGGCCGGCTCTCTATTGGTCCGGGGAGGTAACATTCCCTCGGAGCCTAGTATTCTGTTGGCTCGGGGTCGGATTACGTCCCACCGAGTGCATCATCATCGGCTCGGGAACAGAGTTTTCCCCTCATGGCCGGGTTCGAATTAGTCGGGATCAGGATCTTTTCTCACATTCAGATTTGGAAGAACGAGTTAGCAAGTTAAAATTTGGAATCATGCTGAGTATGGAAGACATGAAATGAAGCATTCAGAGATAAGAATCAGAAGAGGAAATTGGGCAGCAGGTTTATCTTGATCTGGTCCGGGAGGCAGGATCTCTGATATAGGCTCGGCAGAAGGGATGTCAGTTTCGGTCTGGACGACGGGACGGGAGGAGCTTCGTCTTCTGTTGGGACGGCTACCAGAAGGGTAAATCGGGAATTTGCTTCAAGTCAGAGAATCATTTGGATGGGCATCAAAATCCTCAGTGACCGAGCACATGAAGATGGCAATGGAAGACCTGATTGGCAGCAGAGACAGTTTTCTCTGTGGCTCCTGAAGCGACCACCGACCGGTTGATCAGAACGCCATCTTCTTTATAGTTCCCGGCATCAACTCGCTAACTCGTTGATACCGAGAACTAGGGGACGAATATTGATGGTGTTTTTTGTAACAAGTTTTCTGAACAGTTCGGTAAGTCTTTTGGGCTAATACTAATAATACTAATAGATGAGCTCAAGGTATGAGTCCATTGGGTAAATTATTTAGCCCAAATTTTAATTTTATCATAATACTAATAAAGATGTATATGAGTCACCTTATAATGAATGACCATTCATTTTATTAAGTTAAGGATTAAATAAAATTAAAAAATATATATACAAATTTCAATGCTAAATTGCTAATACTGTATTAAAATCCGTATTATTTTTGCCTTTAAATTTGGGCATGAGACATCTTATTGAAAATTTACTCGTCTACTCAAGGTCAAATCTTTATCTCAAACAAATAATTAAAAAAAAAAAAAAAAACAGTCGAACAAATTTAGTATCCCAGATTCAAAATTGCCCTAACAAAAACATTTCTCTAAAAATAGGAAAACGAAAACCCATCCACTGAAAATCTCTCTCAGTTCAGTCAGCAGCGAGTTGCAACATAAAAACCACTCTTTGTGAGAAGTGCAGCCATATTGATTGCATAAAGTTTCAATGCACCAATATAGGAGCATAGATCATTCCTCCCTGCAAGATTAGAAGCGATACTTATTGCTGACATGCACCAAAAAGAATCGCAATTACAAAGATAATCCCAATAAGTGTCGCAAAGGAAATGTAAGTAGATGTTTTTGACTATTGTATGGATTTATAACTACACAGGGAGATCAAGTCCATTGACTTAAAAAGGTCGAATACTCTCTTGGTGGTTATTCATTATTGTCTGAGCAATCATATCCCCATTTCATATCCACACATTTCCACCAAAAGAGTGTAAAAAAAAGTAGCTGTATGAAATCTACGAATAGTTGCCATGAAATAAATAACTAAGATAAACCAACATACAGAACATTTTCGATCAAATGCATAGTATTCCCTTAAATATAGAATGATGACGACTCAATAATTAATGAAAAAGATAATTTGCAAGGATTACCAAACACAATTAAGATTGTAAATATCAAGGTGCAATCACATGTATTCTAGTAATGAAAAGAAGGGCTCAATAACCATTAAAAACTATAGAAGAATCTACCTGTCACTTGTCAGGTGAAGGTGGATTTCCATTATCATCTAATAAACAGAGAAACAGCAAA
>SKCR01017379.1:0-44424 GCA_019454045.1 Zanthoxylum bungeanum | reverse complement strand
GAATTATTTCAGGATGGGTCCTGGAAAAATAAGAAGTTACTTTATTTGATAAAATAACATATATTGCCTAAGCCTGGAGTTAAGCAAATAGTAGAGCATAATCTTTAGAAGATCATGTAATGATAACTTAAGTGCTAATCCATTAAGCTTGTCAAGTAGACTCCTTAATTTCTGAATCAGAACCAAGGATTAGATCCTTAAAGTATGATAATGAAATTGAAGGAGTTTCATAAATCTATATTAGATTTTAGAAGGCTCTGACTTCAAATATGTTGTCATAAATATGTTCACAACTAGTATTAAAATTAGATTTTAGATACTTAGTGTGGTACATAAATATGTAATGATGTTCAGAATCTGCTATGAGCAAGATAATGACTTCTATTGAGATTTATCTGCGAATTGGAAACGGACGAAAATTGCTGTTTTACCGTAGATACCTAAATTAGGAACTACCTTCGGGTTTAGTACTTAAATTAAGGAACTATTATAATGTAACTAGTGACTAGATACATTATCTCTATATCAGTGTTTAACCCGCTGCGGGTGAACCTTTATATTCTAGAACACTAAAGTGTTATTGTATAAAGATGATATTGAGATAAACACATTAGATGTGAATAACAGAATTTATATTTTGAATATAAATAATATCTCAATTATATAACATGACAAATAAATAACTCAAACTGATTTGATCAGTTAAGAAACTTAATTCTGGCATAGTTGTCGGGACACTACTAACCACGAATCATATATCTGTACTTTTGAAGAGCAGGTACCAGGACTGATTCGATTCCATTCCAATAAAGTCAACGAATCTAGTCTAATTGGCAAAGTGCCTAAAACATTATTTACTTGGTAAAAGTGTAAATGCCATCGATCTGTTAGCCCTACTTCATAGTGAAGCAAGTGGGGCCCATGTCTAGCTAGGCTAGATATGGATATGAATATTCGTGACCTGTACGGATGTGGCATCGTGTATGGTTATTGTTTTCTTTGAAGAACACAAATCGGAAAACTTTCACAGTTTCGACACGAAATAGACAAACAGATCAGCTAAAGTATTAAACCATCACGATAATACCGTAATGAAAAATACTTAAGCATAAGTTTCTCGTATACTTGAAAGAGTATAGTACTCTTTCAATGAGGACTCCTCCCGGAACACGTCATTTTGACGGTGTGTGTCCGAACAGGATTAACCGAATTTGTTTAGACATAATAGGTTAATCACGAGTCACTCTGAGCTACCATTTCCTTCAACGGATAAGCTTTAAAAAGTGCAAGAACTTATTTTGAATAAGGTTCCATAATAATCTGTTTGACAGATTATCATATTAGATATGACGGGAAAGAAACCGGGTTTCATCATTCCTGAATATTTGGGGTATGCCAGGCATATGTTTGGATGATACCAAACTGAAACCCAAATAAGATAAGTGCCAATTGTAGGTCATCCTAGGGATACCATAAGTATTGTACTTATAACCTCACAAGAGAACAATTAGATTGTTGCTCACCATGTGATTTTCCTAAGAGGAATACCGATATGCAGTGGTAAGTGGGAGGATAGTATAACTCGATGAAAATTGGAGTAATATTGTTCAAGGCACCGAATCTTAAGGAACATAAATAGTTCATCAAGGATGAAACTATACCATACTCTTCGAATACACAAGAACCGCGTAGTCGGATAGAGTCAGAAAATAACCTGGGTATGGTTTCTGATCTCGCCTCATAAATTTGTCTATCTTATTGAGGAATACCAACTGACTACGTATGAGGAAGTGATACAAGGTATCAATCCCTTATTATGGCAAAGTGCCATGAATCCGAATTGGATTCCATGTATATCAACTATGTTTGGATAGAGTTGATGTACCGCAGGCATTTGCCTATTGGTACTATAAGTCTTCAAGGAATACATACATGGATGGGAACATACCAACGTACTAAGCTAGGCTTGTAGCGAAAAAGTAGAGTTATCAACATTATGTTTGATTGCGACGAAACCTTTTACATGTTGCCACGGTAAATCCGTTGGATAATTCTTGCTAATGCGCATGTTTCATTCATGAAATGTGGAGCTTAATGTCAAAACCGCTTTCCTTAACGGAAACCTTTCGAGGATATTTACAATATCCTGTCGGTTTTGTCGAACCATAAACAAGCAAACTAGTTTTGTAGGTTATTCGATCCCATAGATGGATTGAAGCAAGCATTGGGTGCTTAGAATTATCGTTTTGATGTAATCATAATGGTGTATGATTTATTATTTCAAAAACGAAAATAATTCTTGTGTATATAAGAGGTAGTGGGAGCGCACTGACAGTGAATATCCTGCCTGATGAGATATATCTTTCTTGAAATGATATTCCCATAAACTAATCGGTGAAAGCTTGGCGTTTCCTGTTATATAACGACTATGAGTCGTAACAACGGTACAATTAAAATATCGTAGAATTAAAACGCGTACAGTGAACTTGGAATCTTCCACAGCAAGATATGTTACCGAATAACATACAAATACAGATTTATTTGCTGCAGCTGATGGCAGCCATAGAAGTCTTCTGGGGTCGATAATATCTATTGGGATTAGATATAGTTTTGTTAGCAGCTGAGCTAGGCGTCCGCACAGGCCTAAAGAATAATGGTTCTCATCATACGATCAAGATACATACTTCGTAATTCCATCGATTCGTTTAGGATCATTCATCGTGGCGATGTGATGATTGAATAAATCGCATCAAGATGATATTCATACAAATCCGCTGACGAAAACCTTTTCAGTAGTTTGAGCCCAACCGTACATAGTTCAGGGTGCGAGACTCTGAGTGACTGGCTATAGGCCAAGTGGATCCCGTGAATATATTTCGGCTCACAGCAGAGGCACGGTCTCGCCTACGTATATTCATCAGGTAGACAACTCATTTGTCAATCATTTCACTATGACTTCCTGAGTACCCGGTCCTGGCCGTTTCTCGTTGTCGCTGCGAAGGCAGGCCCACAAGGAGACGTACCAAGGTTAAACTCGCAATGATAAAACTCAAGTTACTTACGTAATCCTGACAATAGGGCACGTTCAGAATTTCCGCTTTCGCTTGAATTTATCTAGTATCTTGATATACATCCGGTATAAATAAATTCTTTATCGGCTCACCCTCACAAGCAGAGGCACGGTCTCGGTGTAGTCACAAAGAAGTATTCATAAACTAGTTATTAACAAGACGGACCATATAACATGCATCAAAATCAATTACATTTGAACCTTATTTATTAGGGATTTTCGCTAAGTGTCATACACCCTAAATCTAATCAAATTAGTTCCTAATAAGCATGCCATAAAATCAAGAAAACATGATTAAACATTGATTCATGTAGGCTAAGCATTTTACGTGGCCTAGAATCAGACTTGCTTGATTACCATTTTGAAGGGGTTATTTAGGGGGTGAATCCGGTAACGCAGCGGAAGCGGTGAAAATCCGATTTTCAGATTTCAAAACTTTTTCTCGGATAAATTAAATAAACATATTTATTTAACATTCCAATAATCAAATTATGAAAATAAATTCAATAAACATTTTTAGGTGAATTACCGAAATACCCTTGCTTTGTATTTGTGCCTTTTAGTCCGAAATTGATCCAATCAATTTTGAATGATTCTAAATCATTTCTAAGATGAACTTATGATGTTCAAAACATCAAAACACCAAAGCAACCAAAATCCCCATTTTTCTCTCTCAAAGCCGAGAGCACCAATTGGTGCCCAAGTTGACCATTTGGTCATTTCATGCTTCAAAACTCATCCAAATGAAATCCAATCAACATGAAACTTTGCATGCATCATATACACACCCAAATGCTCACATATATGAAAACCCCCAAATTTGGAATTAGTTAGAAACCCTAATTTTTCAATTTCCACAAATTGGACAAATTAGGCTAATTACATTAAATCAAATGTTTCAATCATCAATCTTTCATCCAATTCAAGTCTCAACACAATGAAACAACTCAAGATCAAATCTAGGTCATTTAAGAGTGGGTCAACAACTCTAGAATAGCAACATGGTTTCATAAACCTTAAAAGAATGTTATTAACTACAATAGTTAAACACTTTCTTCATTACATACATGCTTTACAAACTTCACCAAACTTTCACCAACAAAAAAAACAAAGAAAAAGAAAGAAATAACCTAAGGATATCATATATGGAAGCCTAGATCCTAAGGAACATTTTCCTTACTAATAGTAAGTTTGAGAAAACTTACTAAAATCAAGCTTTCTTTGGTTTTTCTTTCTTTCTCAAACTTTTTCAAGCTTTCTTCAATGGTGTTTCTTTTTGATAAAGTGTATTAGGTTAATGTTAAATGAAATGAAAATCAATTTATATGTGTAACAATTACACCTTGGCCGAAAATGCAAGACCAAATTCAAAAATTGTAATTTCAATTTCATTTCAATTTATTAAGTCAACTTGCATAAATATCTCTAAACTACTTTATTAGATATTTATTTTGGTCAACAATTGCAACTAATGTCATTTACTTTAATTATCCTAACTAAGATATTTATATTTTAATTAATTTAATCATTTAACAATTAAATAATTAATTAATTAATCAAATACAAATATATTAAATATATGTATAATATTTACATTAAATATTAAAAACATATATTCATTTAGGAAATAAGTCAAATAACTCATTTTGACTATTAATTAATGTGTATTTAAATTAATCAAGTATTAAATGTAAATACACAATAATTAAGTAAATGACTATCTAGTGTCTTTAGCATGTATCTTGCGTTTAACCATTAAACGACTTTATAAATAATCAATATTATTTATTTATGTTGCTCTAGTGCTCAACGAGTATGTTTCATTATTGAGACTCTCTAGGTTCAGGTATATCCGTCACGAAATCAAATTTCATGTCCATAATCTATCCACCCGTAGATTATGACGATCACGGATAATCTCGCTAAACCATACAGGTCGAGGTCATCGCAAATGTATAATTCCTCCGTCACAGGTATCCGGATAAATCCCAGAGATATAGATGTAAACGTCAAATCTCTATCGGGATTATCCAGTCGACTATTCTATTAGCAATCTCAAAAAGAATGTTTAGAACTAGCTTCTAAACTTACCACGGGCCCATGGTTTTATCTGATTGCTAATCATATGGACTACCTATGCTCTGGTACACAGAACTGACGGATCCTATCTTGATACACATAGGACACCCTGAGGATCTATCTACACCCAACGAACAGGCGGAGGTCTGATCTAAATAGATCGGTGACGTGACTGCCGTCTAAGTGTAGAAGATGTCTCATGTGCCCACAATGGCATCTCAAGTCTAAGAATCACAAGTGCTACTCAACCCAAGAAGATTCTTATTGACGCTGGTGTACCATCCATTAAGAATCTTCGGTGAGTCGTTCAGTGTTTATCCGCTATAAACACCTACACGTCTATACTAGTCTCCAAGACTAATGGTTCATTGAGAAACCATTGGAATCATATATTCCAGTATACGACATGTACCGGTCTCAACGGGTTTACTATACTGACCAAGTAGTGTAAACCTTGACCAGGAACTGTCTGAGAATGACAACGTCATGATACGACTCAATGTCCGTTGCGACGCTTTTGTAACTGTATCATGACTAATCATTCTAGGTCATTACGTCTTTACCATATAAAAGAATAGATTATATTATAGAAACTGCATATATTATTACTAAAATAATGTTTTACAGAAGTATTTAACAAAATACAACCGGGAATTGGCGCTCTGAGCACCAACCCCTACAAAATCTCCCACTTGCTCTAGTGCCAATATCGATTGTATCTAATACCCATCGACTCCACGTGTTTATCAAACAACTTCGGAGGTATGGCCTTCGTCAGCGGGTCTGCTACGTTGTCTTCACTCGGTACCTTGCACACGACAATATCCCCTCGCGACACGATCTCTCGAATGATGTGGTACTTGCGTTCCACATGCTTCGACTTCTGATGCGCCCTCGGTTCCTTTGCTTGCGCAATGGCTCCAGTATTATCACAGTATAACGGAATCGCATTCTCGATACTTGGGACAACTCCCAATTCTGTGATAAAGTTCTTTATCCACACAGCCTCTTTTGCGGCTTCAGAAGCTGCAATATATTCCGCCTCAGTGGTGGAATCAGCTGTAGATCCCTGTTTGGAACTCTTCCAACATACTGCACCTCCGTTAAGGGTAAAGACAAATCCAGATGTAGACTTTCTATCATCGGGATCCGATTGGAAATCGGAGTCTGTATACCCATTAACCTGCAGTTCGTTTCCTCCATATATAATCAACTTATCCTTAGTACCTTTAAGATACTTTAGGATATGTTTAATGGCCATCCAATGGTCATTACCTGGATTGGACTGATATCGACTAGTTACGCTAACAGCGAAACTGATATCAGGCCTCGTACATAACATGGCATACATTATGCTACCCAAACACGAAGCATAAGGTTGGTTAGACATTCTAACCTTCTCATCTTCTGTTTGTGGACACATCTTCTTAGAAAGATGAATCCCATGTCTGAACGGTATGTTTGCTGTCTTACAGTTACCAAACTATACCGTTCCAAGATCTTATCTACGTACGTTGATTGGGATAACCCAATCAGCCTCCTTTGTCTATCTCGATAGAGTTTTATCCCTAAAACATAGGAAGCTTCTCCCAGGTCCTTCATGGAGAAATTCTTACAGAGATATGCTTTAACGCTTTGTAACATCCTAAATCATTCCCAATGATTAGGATGTCATCAACATACAGGACTAAAAATACGACCATGCTCCCACTGGCCTTCTGATACACACAGGATTCTTCCGAATTCTTAAGAAAACCAGACGATCTGATAATCTCGTCGAATCGAAGATTCCAACTTCGTGAAGCTTGTTTAAGTCCATAAATGGACTTCTTAAGCTTACAAACCATACCCGAGGTTTGGCTGGATGTGAAACCTTCCGGCTGTTCCATATAGATTTCTTCATCAAGAAACCCATTTAGAAAAGCCGTTTTGACATCCATTTGCCAAATCTCGTAGTCATGATACGCAGCTATAGAAAGCAAAATCCGGATAGACTTAAGCATTGCTACCGGCGAAAAAGTTTCATCGTAGTCGACGCCAGGTCGCTGCGTGTAACCTTTTGCTACCAGTCGGGCCTTGTAAGTTTCAACCTTACCGTCAGGCCCGCGCTTCCTTTTGTAAACCCATTTACAACCGATAGGAACAATTCCTTCGGGAAGCGGAATCAAGTCCCAAACTTGATTTTCATGCATTGAATCTATCTCGGATTTCATGGCACTTTGCCATTTCACGGAGTCGATGTCCAACATCGATTCTCTATAGGTGAAAGGATCGGTCTCTTCAACTAAGAGAACATCCAGACTCTTTTCTTGTATCAAATACAAGCGTTCAGGAGGTCTAGATACCCTTTCCGACCTACGGAGTGTGTGTGTTGAAGGTCCTTCATCTACTTGAACTTCAGGTTCCTCCGTTGGTTCGTTGTTTTCAGGTTGGACTTCATCAAGTTCAACCCTTCTATGATCACTACCTTCTGACAAAAATTCTACTTCTAGAAATTTTGCGAAGCGAGCTACGAAGACATTTCGATGCTCGGTATCATAGAACAGATATCCCCTCGTATTGAGGGATATCCAACAAACCTAAACTTTTGCCCTCGAGGCGAAAGCTTACTTTGCTGAGTTACCCTGACATAGGCAGGACAACCCCAAACCTTAATATAATTAAGATTCGGTCTCCTACCGAACCATATCTCATACGGTGTCGTAGGAACAGCCTTTGAAGGAATCTTATTCAAAAGATGTGCGGCTGTTAAGAGACAGTAACCCCATAAGTAATAGGGCAAATCTGTGAAACTCAACATCGATCGGACCATATCCAATAAAGTCCGATTTCTCCTTTCAGATACACCATTGTGCTGTGGTGTACCTGGAGGAGTATATTGAGCGAGAATCCCATTCTCCTTCATATAATCCATGAACTCACCACTCATATATTCGCCGCCTCGATCTGATCGAAGGCATTTAATATATTTACCAGTTTGTTTTTCTACTTCATTTCGGAACTCTTTGAACTTTTCAAAGGTTTCCGATTTATGTCGCATCAAATACACATAACCGTACCGTGACAAATCATCGGTAAAGGTAACGAAGTACGAATAACCACTGTGAGCAGTTTGACTTAGTGGACCACATACATCAGAATGTACGAGTTCCAGTAAGTTAAGTGGCACGGTGTCCAACACCAGAAAATGGGGCCTTGGTCATTTTACCCTGAATACAGGATTCACAAGTTGGATAGGATTCAATGGTAAGATCTGATATCAAACCATTCCTAACCAACTGGGTAAGGCGTTTAACGCCAATGTGACCAAGTCTCATATGCCAAAGTTCAGTATTATTAATTACAGGTAATCGTTTATTAACTCCAGTATTTAATATATCTTTTGAAGTTTGCAATGTATAATGACCATGCTGGTTTGGACAACTAAGGATCTGAATATTATTTCTATCATATAAATACAAAGAACTATTCTTAATATTCATACAAAAGCCTTCTGTATCAAGTACAAAAAGTGATATAATATTAGCGACACATCCTGGTACAAAATGACAGTCATTAACAAAAGTGTCCCATTCGGCAATGAGATCTCGCATACTCCCACTGCAACTGCATCCAAAGAGTCTCCACTCCCGAACCGCAACTGCATCTCCCCTGGCTTCAGCCTCCTACTTTCCTTCAGCACCTGCAACGAATTGCAAATGTGAATGGGACAAGCAGAATCTAAAATCCAGCTGGATGTAACGGCTTCACAAGCCAAAGATAAATCAATAACTGGAAAAATAAAAGTACCTGATGTAGATGCTCTGTCTCTCCTGATCTGAGCAATGTAATCTGGACAGTTTCTCTTCCAGTGCCCGACCTTGCCGCAGTGGTGGCATTTGTCTTCAGAAGCCCTTTTGGGCTTGGCTATCTTCGCCTGCTGTGGAGGACCGAAGGCCTTCTTCTTCTTCCCTTTCTTCTTCTTTCCCTTGGACATCCTTGGGAAGAAGCCGAAAGAGAAGTAGATCTAGGTGGGCGAGTCGGTACTCCCTTCTTCAGATCCTCTTCTGCCGTGAGCAACATCCTATGTAGCTCCTGGTAGGTGCAGACTGTCCCGTGCATGTTGAAGTACATCACAAACTGGCGGAATGAAGCTGGCAGAGAACCAAGAATGACACTCCTACCGAGAATGTCATTCAGGATGAGATTATGTTGCCTCAATTGATCGATCAAATCGATCATTTGAAGAACATGTGGGCTAACACTTTGCCCCTCATCCAGACGCGCATGGAACAGTTCCATGGCGACCTTGTGAACAATAACCTGTTCCTGGTTCTCGAACGATTGTCTTAATCGCGTTATCATACTATAGGAATCTGATGTTCCATAGTATTGTTGCTTGAGTTTCGGAGAGAGCGAACTAAGATGTATGATTTAACCCTTAAATCATCATTCTTCCAAGCTTCAAAAACTTGGCGTTCCTCCTCCGAAGCATCCTCACCCACTGCAAGGGGTAAAGGACCCTCAAGAACATAACCCAACTTTTCGGAATCGAGGACAATCCTCAAATCCAATTCCCAGTCTGTAAAGTTCTCAGCGCCTTTCAGTTTGTTCGCATCTAACATACGCGCAAACTGGTTTGTGGATTGACCCGCCATCGCAAATCTATCATATAGATCACGAAAAACGGTTAGCAGAAATTAAGCAGTTTCATATAATATCAAAAGCATAAACTAGATCATGGATTTTTAATCTAATATGCCCCTCCCACTAAATCATGCAATACTGTAATCCCAAAACAGAATACAAATATTTAATAATTAAATTAAATATAAATAGTGAAAGTGGATCCCGTGAATATATTTCAGCTCACAGCAGAGGCACGGTCTCGCCTACGTATATTCATCAGGTAGACAACTCATTTGTCAATCACTCATAATGACTCCTAAGTCCGGTCCTGGCCGTTTCTCGTTGTCGCTGCGAAGGCAGGCCCACAAGGAGACGTACCAAGGTTAAACTCGTCAATGATAAACTCAAGTTACTTACGTAATCCTGACAGCTAGGGCACGTTCAGAATTCCGCTTTTACTTGAATTTATCTAGTATCTGATATACATCCGGTATAAATAAATCTTTATCGGCTACACCCTCACAGCAGAGGCACGGTCTCGGATGTAGTCACAAAGAAGTATTCATAAACCGTATTGACAAGACGGACCATATAACATGCATCAAATACAAATTACATTTAAACCTTATTATTAGGGATTTTCCGCTAAGTGTCATACACCCTAAATCTAATCAAATTAGTTCCTAATAAGCATGCATAAATCAAGAAAACATGATTAAACATTGATTCAATGTAGGCTAAGCATTTTAAGTGGCCTAGAATCAGACTTGCTCTGATACCATTTTGAAGGGGTTATTTAGGGGGTGAATCCGGTAACGCAGCGGAAGCGGTGAAAATCCGATTTTCAGATTTCAAAAATTTTCTCGGATAAATTAAATAAACATATTTATTTAACATTCCAATAATCAAATTATGAAAATAAATTCAATAAAACATTTTTAAGTGAATTACCGAAATACCCTTGCTTTGTATTTTTGTCCGTTTTAGTCCGAAATTGATCCAATCAATTTTGAATGATTCTAAATCATTTCTAAGATGAACTTATGATGTTCAAAACATCAAAACACCAAAGCAACCAAAATCCCCATTTTTCCTCTCAAAGCCGAGAGCACCAAATGGTGCCCAAGTTGACCATTTGGTCATTTCATGCTTCAAAACTCATCCAAATGAAATCCAATCAACATGAAACTTTGCATGCATCATATACACACCCAAATGCTCAACATATATGAAAACCCCCAAATTTGGAATTAGTATAAACCCTAATTTTTCAATTTCCACAAATTGGACAAATTAGGCTAATTACATTAAATCAAATGTTTCAATCATCAATCTTTCATCCAATTCAAGTCTCAACACAATGAAACAACTCAAGATCAAATCTAGGTCATTTAAGAGTGGGTCAACAACTCTAGAATAGCAACATGGTTTCATAAACCTTAAAAGAATGTTTATAACTACAATAGTTAAAACTTTCTTCATTACATGCTTACAACTTCACCAAACTTTCCATCACCAAAAACACAAAGAATAAAGAGAAATAACCTAGGATATCATATATGGAAGCCTAGATCCTAAGGAACATTTTCCTTACTAATAGTAAGTTGGAGAAAACTTACTAAAATCAAGCTTTCTTGGTTTTCTTTTTTTCTCAAACTTCTTCAAGCTTTCTTCAATGGTGTTTCTTTTTGATAAAGTGTATTAGGTTAATTGTTAAATGAAATGAAAATCAATTTATATGTGAACATTACACCTTGGCCGAAAATGCAAGACCAAATTCAACAAATTGTAATTTCAATTTCATTTCAATTAAATCAAATCAACTTGCATAAATATCTTAAACACTTTATTAGATATTTATTTGGTCAACAATTGCAACTAATGTCATTTACTTTAATTATCCTAACATAAGATATTTATATTTTAATTAATTTAATCATTTAACAATTAAATAATTAATTAATTAATCAAATACAAATATATTAAATATATGTATAATATTTACATTAAATATTAAAAACATATATTCATTTAGGAATATAGTCAAATAACTCATTTTGACTATTAATTAATGTGTATTTAAATTAATCAAGTATTAAATGTAAATACACAAAATTAAGTAAATGACTATCTAGTGTCTTTAGCATGTATCTTGCGTTTAACCATTAAACGACTTTATAAATAATCAATATTATTTATTTATGTTGCTCTAGTGCTCAACGAGTATGTTTCATTATTGAGACTCTCTAGGTTCAGGTATATCCGTCACGAAATCAAATTTCATGTCCATAATCTATCCACCCGTAGATTATGACGATCACGGATAATCTCGCTAAACCATACAGGTCGAGGTCATCGCAAATGTATAATTCCTCCGTCACAGGTATCCGGATAAATCCCAGAGATATAGATGTAAACGTCAAATCTCTATCGGGATTATCCAGTCGACTATTCTATTAGCAATCTCAAAAAGAATGTTTAGAACTAGCTTCTAAACTTACCACGGGCCCATGGTTTTATCTGATTGCTAATCATATGGACTACCTATGCTCTGGTACACAGAACTGACGGATCCTATCTTGATACACATAGGACACCCTGAGGATCTATCTACACCCAACGAACAGGCGGAGGTCTGATCTAAATAGATCGGTGACGTGACTGCCGTCTAAGTGTAGAAGATGTCTCATGTGCCCACAATGGCATCTCAAGTCTAAGAATCACAAGTGCTACTCAACCCAAGAAGATTCTTATTGACGCTGGTGTACCATCCATTAAGAATCTTCGGTGAGTCGTTCAGTGTTTATCCGCTATAAACACCTACACGTCTATACTAGTCTCCAAGACTAATGGTTCATTGAGAAACCATTGGAATCATATATTCCAGTATACGACATGTACCGGTCTCAACGGGTTTACTATACTGACCAAGTAGTGTAAACCTTGACCAGGAACTGTCTGAGAATGACAACGTCATGATACGACTCAATGTCCGTTGCGACGCTTTTGCAACTGTATCATGACTAATCATTCTAGGGTCATTACGTCTTTACCATACAAAAGAATAGATTATATTATAGAAACTGCATATATTATTACTAATAATAATGTTTTTACAGAAGTATTTAACAAAATACAACCGGGAATTGGCGCTCTGAGCACCAACCCCTACACGGAACTCGTGTCTCTTAATGCTCGAGCTATCGGGATATTATGACTATCTTCATGTATATTCCGATTATAGAGACTAGTTACCAGAATCCGATAGGCTTCGTACGGGCAGACACAATTCCAGCCCCAGGCCTTGCACGTGAACATCTGATACTGGACAGAAATACGCAATACTCCAGTATACTACGCTTGATATAGATCACATATTCCTATAAGGATATTTCCGGAGAATTGGTAGGCATCTTTTGCTAAAGCCAACCTTGCCTTGGAATCGGTAAAACGTAGTACGAGGTACTTACGTGTTCGGATAGTCCGACGATGTATTTACTGCCAACATATCCGGAGATCTCATGGGCCGCTTCCCAAAGATTCACCGATGATGTATGACTCGCACTATGATTAATCTGGGATCAATTAGTAGAGAGAGAAGATTAATTTCTAGAGAGAGAAAATTAATCCGGGATTAATTAGAAGAGAGAGAACGATTAATTTGGAATTAATCGGTAAAATTAATATATTCGATATATTAATAGAAATTGGATTTCGACGCGGAATTGAAATTGGATTTTAATTCGGGAGAACGAATTAATTTAGAATTAATTCGTTAGCGGCGTGAATAATGATTTCGCTAGGCGTAATCATTTAATTACGACGCGACGGAAAATTTGTTAATTTGGAATTAGCGAACCCAAGCCCGATAGTGATTGCGAGCGCATTCGCATTTCGAATTCGAGCGCGGCACGCAAGTCACATCAAGCGTCAAATCGCTAGTCTCATCAATTGTCAAATCACTTGTCACTTTGAGTGATGTGACATGACATGTTGTCACTTTAATAAAGTGACTTGATGTGAATAGTATAAAGTGATGGGTGAAAAGGTGAAAAGCATTGATAATGACTTGTACCTTTTTGCTTTTCGCTTTTTCTTTTGACTTTTGATTTAAAGTTTAATATATATATACTTTATTTATTTACTTGGTAAATGTTTTAAAGTAATATATATATAAAGTTTTTTTTCTCTCTCTCCCATGCTTGGAATTCGTCTCTCTCTCTCATTGGAAGGGCTTCACGGTTTTGGTCCATTTTTGGAGCCAAAATTGCTCTTCTTCTCCCACGGTCTAGGACCATTTTCTTCATCATTTTTTTGGTTTGATCAATCAAAATTGAGAAGGAGAAGTGCTACCACACCTTGGGTTTATACTATGGTGATAGAGAAGTGTCTTCATGAGCTTGGATTTATTTTTGGAGCTTGAAGCTTGGAGCTTCAATGGCACTCATCCATGGCCGAATCTAGGGTTCACAAGAAGCTTCAAAACCGACCAACCCACTCAATGAAGAAGCCATTGCCGAGCTTGTATAAGGAAGGAAATGGGTTTTGTTCTTCCTAGCATCAAACCAATCATTGTGAGTATATGTTTCCGCTATTATTCCTTGATGTATTCATGTGTTTTCTTGCTTGAATTTGTTGATCTTGGGACCTATATTAGAAATCAACACGAGGCCCACATCAGTATCAGTTTGGGACGAGGCCCATATTAGTATCAGTCTGGGGGCAAGGCCCATATCAATATCAGTTGGGGCGAGGCTCACATCAGTATCAGTTGGGGCGAGGCCCATATCAGTATCAGTTGGGGGTGAGGCCCACATCAGTATCAGCTCGGGGCGAGGCCCATATCAGTATCAGTTGGGGATGAGGCCCACATCAGTATCAGCTGGGGGCGAGGCCTATATCAGTATCAGTTTGGAGTGAGGCCCACGTCAGTATCATTTTGGGTTGAGGCTCATATCAATATCAGTATGGGGGCGAGGCCCATGTCAGTATTAGTTGGGGGTGACCCCACATCAGCATCAGTTTGGGAATAAGTCCCAGGGCCGAGGCCTACATTAGTATCAGTTTATGGATGAGTTCCAGGGCCGAGGCCCACATCAGTATTATTTTGGGGATGAGTCCCATGGCCGAGGCCCACATTAGTATCAGTTGGGGATGAGTCCCAGGGTCGAGGCCCACATCAGTATCAGTTTCGAGATGAGTCCCGAGGGTCGAAGCCCACATCAGTATCAGTTTAGGGGGCAAGGCCCACATCCACATCAGTTTGGGGGCGAGGTCCACATCAGTTTGGGGGTGAGGCCCACATCAGTGTCAGTTTAGGGGCGAGACCCACATCGGTATCGATTTTTGGTTGAGGCCCACAACAGCATCATGCATCCATACATACATGCATACATATCATATACATACAATGTTTGTTTTGTATTCATAGGATTGTAGCGGCAAAGACCACCTCATCAAGTAACGGCTTAAAAATGAGCCACACTCTCAGACAGCACGGTTTAGAAATGAAGCGCTACCACAACAGATGCTGAAAATGGCATTCCAAAATGGAGCACACACAACAGATGCCGAAAATGGCGTTCCAAAATGGAGCACACACAGCAGATACCGAAAATGGCGCTCCAAAATGGAGCACAAACAGTAGACGCCGAAATGGCCTCCAAAATGGAGCACACACAGCAAATTCCGAAAATTTTGCTCCAAAATGGAGAACACTCATGCATGCATGCATACACGTAACACATTTTGGCATTCGTTTTGTGTTTGTTTTGTATTCACAGGTTTTTGCAGAAGAAAAAAGAAGGCGGCAAAGACAAGCCGATCAAAAGTATCAACATACCAGCAGCAGTTTTGGGGATGGGTCTCAGGGGGCGAGGCCCACATCAATACTAACAGCAGTTTTGGGGATGCGTCCCGGGATTGAAGCCCACGTCAACACATATACCAGTTGCAGTTATTGGGAGGCGTCCCAGGATCAAGGTCCACTGCATCATCAGTTTCGGGATGCGTCCCAGGGTCGAGGCCCACCTTTTTGCAGCGGTATTGGGATACGTCCCATGGTCGAGGCCCCCGTTGTCGGTTGAAATCTATTGGTATGCGTCCCAGGATTGAGTTTCAATGTATTATTAGTTTGGGATGCGTCCTAAGGTCGAGGCCCACCTTAAATCAAACCATTATTCTCCGGTTTAGTCCCCCGTGGGCTACTCCGTACTCCCAACCAGGCCGCAATCCCGGAACAGCATGCGTCGCCCAGCTCCTGTGTCCCACAGTCTGGCGACTCCACTAAGGATAGAGAATCGGCCCCGAAATAATGTCTTGTAATATTATGATTTGTGCTTTAATTGACTGTGTCTACCGTGGGTTGAAAGGGGTTTAATCAAGGGCAATTTTTAAGGCTAGGTAATAGCTTGGTGTCTTCCTTCATTCACTACCTTTCTCGAAGGAAAAGCTGTGAAGGCACCTAGATAGATATCTACTCGTAGCCTATTGTGATGGACTAATTTGGAGGACTCGTTGTTTATTCCTGACACCAAGCGATAAGAGCCTAAGAGGCTTGGGTATTTAAGTTAGTCTCGCTCCACCCTCCATCTGGGGAATCTACAACGGGAAGTCCATTAGACAGTCAGTCACACACCATAGCTCGTTGGCATGTACCTTAGTGTATAAAAAAGGGTGCGCTCACTTGGTCACTCGAACCCTTGAGTGGGGAGACCTAGTTGTGGGCCATCCTTCGCCAGTAAGATTCTTTGACCACACTCTTGTGAACCCACACGTAGACCGGGGTTGTATGACCTATATCAACTATTTCTTTGTACTTCTGGACCATCCTCATTTGGATGCAATTGGACTTCTTGTCAGAAATGCGAACTTGTTGGGCCATTTAAACTGGGACTAGTTCATATCCTACGACAATTAGGCCCAAAGCTTCAGAAATGTTGATGGGCCACTTTGTAGAAATTATTGTTTTAATGCTTGAAATATCTCTATGTGCTTGTGCTTGTGGAACATCGTTATTTGGATCCAGTTGGACCTTTTGTCAAGAGATGTGAACTTGTTGGGCCATTTAAACTGGGACAAGTTCACTCCTATGACAGTTAGCCCGAAAGCTTCTAAAATGATGATGGGCCGATTTGTGTGAAAATTTTAATGAGTTGATATATTCCTTGTATCGCATGCATCTCATGCATCTCATGCATACACGCATCATGTTAACCCTTTTGTGTCTTAAAGCCACCATAGATACCTGTTGGGTTAGGAAAAAGCGAAGACCGAGCAGTCACCAAGAAAGTTGGCAGAAGACCCAACCCAACATAATACGAAACTCATTCATGCATATATGCATACACGTAACGCACTTGCATTCTTTTTTGTGTGTGTTGTTTTGTTTTGTAAATCACGGGTTTCAACAAAGAAAAAGAGAAAGCGTCAAATGCAAGCCAACCAGAAGCAGCAACAGTACAGTGTCAGCAGTTTTCAGGAATGAATCACAGGGTTGAGGCCCATATCAATATCAGTCTGGGGTTGAGGCCCATATCAGTATCAGTCTGGGTTTAGGCCCATATCAGTATCAGTCTAGGGGCGAGGCCTATATCAGTATCAGTCTAGGGGCGAGGCCCATATCAGTATCAGTTTGGGGCGAGGCCCACATCAGTATCAGTTTGGGGCGAGGCCCACATCAGTATCAGTTGGGGCGAGGCCCATATCAGTATCAGTTGGGGGTGAGGCGCATATCAGTATCAGTTGGGGGCGAGGCCCACATCAGTCTCAGTTTGGGGCAAGGGCCATATCAGTATCAGTTTGGTGGCGAGGCTCATATCAGTATCAGTTCGAGGTGAGGCCCACATCAGTATCAGTTTGGGACGAGGCCCATATCAGTATCAGTCTGGGGGCGAGGACCATATCAATATCAGTTGGGGGCGAGGCCCACATCAGTATCAGTTGGGGCGAGACCCATATCAGTATCAGTTGGGGGTGAGGCCCACATCATTATCAGCTGGAGGCGAGGCCCATATCAGTATCAGTTGGGGGTGAGGCCCACATCAGTATCAGCTGGGGGCGAGGCCTATATCAGTATCAGTTTGGGGCGAGGCCCACGTCAGTATCAGTTTGGGGTGAGGCTCATATCAGTATCAGTCTAGGGGCGAGGCCAATGTCAGTATTAGTTTGGGGTGACCCCTAATCAGCATCAGTTTGGGAATAAGTCCCAGGGCCGATGCCTACATTAGTATCAGTTTATGGATGAGTCTCAGGGCCGAGGCCCACATCAGTATTAGTTTGGGGATGAGTCCCAAGGCCGAGGCCCACATTAGTATCAGTTTGGGGATGAGTCCCAAGGTCGAGGCCCACATCAGTATCAGTTTCGAGATGAGTCCCGAGGGTCGAAGCCCACATCAGTATCAGTTTAGGGGGTAAGGCCCACATCCACATCAGTTTGGGGGCGAGGCCCACATCAGTGTCAGTTTAGGGGCGAGACCCACATCGGTATCGGTTTTTGGTTGAGGCCCACAACAGCATCATGCATCCATACATACATGCATACATATCATATACATACAATGTTTGTTTTGTATTCATAGGATTGTAGCGGCAAAGACCACCTCATCAAGTAACGGCTCAAAAATGAGCCACATTCTCGGACAGCACGGTTTAGAAATGAAGCGCTACCACAACAGATGCCGAAAATGGCGTTCCAAAATGGAGCACACATAACAGATGCCGAAAATGGCGTTCCAAAATGGAGCACACATAGCAGATACCGAAAATGGCACTCCAAAATGGAGCACACACAGCAGACGCCGAAATGGCGCTCCAAAATGGAGCACACACAGCAAATGCCGAAAATTGCACTCCAAAATGGAGCACACTCATGCATGCATGCATACACGTAACACATTTTGGCATTCGTTTTGTGTTTGTTTTGTATTCACAGGTTTTTGAAGAAGAAAAAAGAAGGCGGCAAAGACAAGCCGATCAGAAGCATCAACATACCAGCAGCAGTTTTGGGGATGGGTCTAGGGGCGAGGCCCACATCAATACTAGCAGCAGTTTTGGGGATGCGTCCAGGGATTGAAGCCCACGTCAACACACATACCAGTTGCAGTTATTGGGATACGTCCCAGGATCAAGGTCCACTGCATCATCAGTATCGGGATGCGTCCCAGGGTCGAGGCCCACCTTTTTTTAGCGGTATTGGGATACCTCCCAGGGTCGAGGCCCCCGTTGTCGGTTGCATCTATTGGTATGCGTCCCAGGATCGAGGTCCATTGTATTATTAGTTTGGGATGTGTCCCAGGGTCGAGGCCCACATTTTGTCAGCGGTATTGGGATGCGTCCCCGGATCGAGGTCCACTGCATCATCAAATTAGTTCGAGACAGCAGGCAAGTCAGCTGGCAGCTGGCGAGCCAGGTAAGTGAAAATGCATTACATAACTTTGATAGGATTGTCACTGTTACACATTACACAAGTCCCATCAAAGTGGGAGCGACTGTAGGCACTGCATTTTTGCATGTAAGTCCCGATGCTGAGTCTCATTTGGAGGCACTACCTTTTAAGTCGTGGGAGCCGCAGGAAACGGACGTCGGAAGGGAAAAGTCTTTTTTGTTGGATTCGCTGGAGTAGCTTCGGGTTCGCTTGTTGGACCTCCGTTTTTAAAACACATGTCACAAATTAAATTTAAAATAATTAAAACATTTAAAACACATGTCACAAATTAAATTTAAAATAATTAAAACATTTAAAACACATGTCACAAATTTTAATTCAAAACCAATAAATTGAAATGAAATTAAATTAAATCCAATTGAAATTAAATTAAAATTATAACCAATTAAATTAATTTCACAAATTAAATAAAAACCAATTAAAGTAAAATTGAAACTGAAATTAAATTAAATTTAAAGTTTAAATTAAGTCAAAATTAAATCTAAATACCAAAATTAAATAAATCTTTTTACATAATTAAATCAAATCACCCCCTTAATTTAAGATATTCCACCACCAATATAATTATTCTTTCCCTTTTAAAATAAACAAATAAATCCCTAATTAACTTGATTTCTTTCCTTTTGAAAAGCCATGCAAGCCCTAACTGTCACACCCGTCCCCTTAGGTAGAGTAGGGGTGAGACGGAGACTAGAAACTGGCAGAGTTTCCCCTGTAATATGGACTAATCCTCCAAATACAAGGAAAAATCTAAACTGAAAATAAAATATTATCATAAAACTAGGATCTCCTTGATCCAACTCAACATAATATCCATAAAGGAAACACAATATCCTCAATAACAAATAAAGGCTCAATGCCTAACATTAGACAACAAATTCTTCCAAGAAAAATACATAACAAAGACACTTTACTGTTGGCACAACCTTTTCTCTACTGGCTGGAATGATGACGAAACAGCAGATGAAAGAACGATCTACTAAACTGCTGAACCTGAAATGTTAAGGAATGGGGGGTAAGCTCACGCTTAGTGCAATGGATCACAGCTCAGTGCCGTGGATAATCAAGTAACAAAGTGGATCGAACAAGTCTTTCATAATATAAATAAATACATAAGCTGTAAATCGATATCTCAAACATTTACTTGAAATCGTAAATCTCATTTCTCATAAAACTCAAATCATAAATCTCATTTCTCATAAAACTCATACTGCTCAAAAATACTCTGTAATGATAAATCTGTTTATTCATCTATATGCACAACCTCATGACAAATACGGCAAAACTGGCAACATGGGGCTTCCCCACGGCAAAACTGGCATCCGGAGCAAACTGGCAACGTGAGACCTTATCTCACGGCAATAACTGGCAACATGAGACCTTATCTCATGGCAATAATCTAGCACATATAAGTACACGGGGTGCATCCTAACATAAAAATCATTTCCAAAAATCCATGCTCATATATCTCAAATCATGCAAGATTCTCATATATCACAAATCATGCTTTCAACATAATCAATATTCGATCCATACCTTATAGCAAAATATATAAACTTTCTGAAAACAAACTCATTTAATGCATTACCTTAAAATTCATTTAAGAAAACATACATACTATATACTTTTGAAAACATCAATGTTACAGGTTTATCCACGCACCTGGTGAGCTGACTACTGAGAAAGGAACTAGGCAGCAGGACCGTCCCTGCTTACAGTATCACGATCACCTATAGAGATAAAAGAATATTTACTATGTGCTCATATACTGTTCTAGACTAGCTAAATGGCTCAGATTCTCATTTTACGTGTTTGCGGCAAAACTTGCGGAAAAGTTTCCGTAAACGCTACGGAAGAGTCTCGAATCCTCCGAACCTATCCAGAAAGACTTAATTACCCTCGCAATATCATATTTACATCTTAACCATGGTTACGGTCATCTACGCTCAATCGCGCGAGAAATTCCGTTTTACCGGAAACTCGCTAATTCTACCGGATCGATCAAATCTAATCTGTTTCTCCCCAGATTCTACCACATTTATCGATTTAACATACTAAAAACATACCCAATTCATCTCATGCTAATCCGCTACACTACAGAACTACTGGAAACATCCGAATATAAAACTATAAACTTTAAAATAACAAAATTCTAACAGAGAGTCGTACCGAAATTACGAGGCCATATACAGACTCCCTACGGCCATACGAACGCGCTGGTGTGATCGAAATTCCGATCGGAGCTACTGTTCACCGCGGGTTTACTGTTCACCGACGCTTCTCTCCTCGTTTCGCGTGCAACCGGCCGCTATTCGGCGAAATCGATTCCGCATACTCGTAGTACTCTCTGAGAGCTTCGATTTGGTAGGTGGCACGGCTCGTGAAACGAACCGACGAGCCGGGATCGGACGACCCAAGACGCGCCCTTCTTCCTCCATTTCCCGCCGTTTCCGGCGTTGCTTGGCTGATCGCCGGCCACCAGCACATCCCCCTTCGCCGGACGAAGCTGCTGGTGGTGGTCCGCCGGCGTGAAGGTGGCCGGATGTCAGTACTCTCTCTCTCTCTCTCACGTATCTTCACTGCTTTCTTCTTCTTCTTTTTTTGTTTCTTTTCTGTATTAGGCTGCTGGTGAAAATAATAATAATAATAATAAAAATATCTAATTCTGGAAATTACTAACATGTCCCCACTAATAAGGGTATTTTCGGAAATCACCACTTTCGAAGCTCTTCTGATGCGATTCTCGAAATGTGTTCAACACGAAAGTTGTTCATCTCTGAAAAACGAGTCCGATGGTTCAAGAATCAACTCAATCGGAGTTCGTTTGCCAAATTCATGCCCAAAACTGTAAACTATACGCATATAGTAAAAATCACGTAACTGATTCTTGGTCCCACGCGTTTTCCAACGCGACGAAAATTCATTTCATATTATTCTGATCCATATTCCATCACTTAAACACTTATTCTTCATTATCACTCTATTCCAGGACTATATCGACAGTCTGGGAATCTCCTAGAACAGTCCCGAAAATCTGGGATGTTACAATTCTCTCCCCCTTAAAAGAATTTCGTCCTCGAAATTCACATACCAAAGGGTGGAAACAAATGAGGATATCTATTCCTCATGTCTTCCTCACGCTCCCACGTAGCTTCTGTTTTCGAGTATTTATCCCATAGGACTTTCACCAAATGAATCGTCCTGCTTCTCAGCTGTCTAAACTCTCTAGTCATAATTTTCCAATGGTTCTTCAGTGTAAGTCAAGTCTCAACTCAATCTAAAAGTAATAGTCGCATCCCTTCCAATCACTGCTGTTTTTAAACATGTGTCCCAACTTACAAAACAACTATCCCATCACATAAAGAAAAGGCTCCACCTAGGGTCCTTCACAAACAACAGCTGTAAAGAGCTTTTAGCAATTTACGCAAAATCCACTTTCTTAAGTTTCCCACTATTGAAAAGAGGATTTGCAGGTCCCTCAAATATCTGCTTTACATCTAATCAGCTCGACAATTATTATCCCTTGTTATCCTCAATAATCAGATGAACATCATCTAAAGCTATATCAAATTCAAGGTCTATCGACTAAGTATGGGGTATCTCTATACTATTACTCGACATTCTCACGCATTACCAAACTATACCTCTCCCACGTTAAATACTAGTACCACGGCCACGTCCAGACATTTTCCTACGGACACAAAACTACCATTTATCAGCCTGCTCAGTCAAAAGTCGATACACATGGTAGCATTTATGTAATCAATCAATCTCATCAGCTCAAAAGCCTTCTTAACTCTATCCAAGAAATTCCCAGCTACAATGGGATCCTTATTCCCATCAAACTCAACAGCTCCATATTCTTTCACTCTTTTAGCAACATTATCTTCATTAACTATAGGAGCTACCTGAGTTGGACCATGACCCCATGCTTGAGGAAAGAAATACGGATAAGTGTAAGCACCAAGAGGAACATTACTGCTAGGAGGATGATGAACTGGAGTACTATCTCCGAAAATCGAGGCTAGCGAATCTCCTACAACAAAATTAGGGTTCCCTTCAAAAGTTTCCCCATCATAAGAAATAACCTCCTCATCAACTGGAGGTGCCCTAGAAGGTTGGCCAACATTGCTATCTTACAAGTACGAACTCGACATGAACCTTAAACTCTAGAACACGGAGGCATCTAAAAACACATGAAAGATGTCAACCGCTAAAAGACATAGACTAACTGATAAAGAAAAGGAAGTGTCTACAGAATCTATGAACCCTGGGCTCTGATACCATTAAATGTCACACCCGTCCCCTTAGGTAGAGTAGGGGTGAGACGGAGACTAGAAACTGGCAGAGTTTCCCCTGTAATATGGACTAATCCTCCAAATACAAGGAAAAATCTAAACTGAAAATAAAATATTATCATAAAACTAGGATCTCCTTGATCCAACTCAACATAATATCCATAAAGGAAACACAATATCCTCAATAACAAATAAACGCTCAATGCCTAACATTAGACAACAAATTCTTCCAAGAAAAATACATAACAAAGACACTCTACTGTTGGCACAACCTTTTCTCTACTGGCTGGAATGATGACGAAACAGCAGATGAAAGAACGATCTACTAAACTGCTGAACCTGAAATGTTAAGGAATGGGGGGTAAGCTCACGCTTAGTGCAATGGATCACAGCTCAGTGCCGTGGATAATCAAGTAACAAGGTGGATCGAACAAGTCTTTCATAATATAAATAAATACATAAGCTGTAAATCGATATCTCAAATCATTTCTCATAAAACTCATACTGCTCAAAATACTCTGTAATGATAAATCTGTTTATTCATCTATATGCACAACCTCATGACAAATACGGCAAAACTGGCAACATGGGGCTTCCCCACGGCAAAACTGGCATCCGGAGCAAACTGGCAACGTGAGACCTTATCTCACGGCAATAACTGGCAACATGAGACCTTATCTCATGGCAATAATCTGGCACATATAAGTACACGGGGTGCATCCTAACATAAAAATCATTTCCAAAAATCCATGCTCATATATCTCAAATCATGCAAGATTCTCATATATCACAAATCATGCTTTCAACATAATCAATATTCGATCCATACCTTATAGCAAAATATATAAACTTTCTGAAAACAAACTCATTTAATGCATTACCTTAAAATTCATTTAAGAAAACATACATACTATATACTTTTGAAAACATCAATGTTACAGGTTTATCCACGCACCTGGTGAGCTGACTACTGAGAAAGGAACTAGGCAGCAGGACCGTCCCTACTTACAGTATCACGATCACCTATAGAGATAAAAGAATATTTACTATGTGCTCATATACTGTTCTAGACTAGCTAAATGGCTCAGATTCTCATTTTACGTGTTTGCGGCAAAACTTGCGGAAAAGTTTCCGTAAATGCTACGGAAGAGTCTCGAATCCTCCGAACCTATCCAGAAAGACTTAATTACCCTCGCAATATCATATTTACATCTTAACCATGGTTACGGTCATCTACGCTCAATCGCGCGAGAAATTCCGTTTTACCGGAAACTCGCTAATTCTACCGGATCGATCAAATCTAATCTGTTTTCCCTAGATTCTACCACATTTATCGATTTAACATACTAAAAACATACCCAATTCATCTCATGCTAATCCGCTACACTACGGAACTACTGGAAACATCCGAATATAAAACTATAAACTTTAAAATAACAAAATTCTAACAGAGAGTCGTACCGAAATTACGAGGCCATATACGGACTCTCTACGGCCATACGAACGCGCTGGTGCGATCGAAATTCCGATCGGAGCTACTGTTCACCGCGGGTTTACTGTTCACCGACGCTTCTCTCCTCGTTTCGCGTGCAACCGGCCGCTATTCGGCGAAATCGATTCCGCATACTCGTAGTACTCTCTGAGAGCTTCGATTTGGTAGGTGGCACGGCTCGTGAAACGAACCGACGAGCCGGGATCGGACGACCCAAGACGCGCCCTTCTTCCTCCATTTCCCGCCGTTTCCGGCGTTGCTTGGCTGATCGCCGGCCACCAGCACATCCCCCTTCGCCGGACGAAGCTGCTGGTGATGGTCCGCCGGCGTGAAGGTGGCCGGATGTCAGTACTCTCTCTCTCTCTCACGTATCTTCACTGCTTTCTTCTTCTTCTTTTTTTTGTTTCTTTTCTGTATTAGGCTGCTGGTGAAAATAATAATAATAATAATAATAAAAATATCTAATTCTGGAAATTACTAACATGTCCCCACTAATAAGGGTATTTTCGGAAATCACCACTTTCGAAGCTCTTCTGATGCGATTCTCGAAATGTGTTCAACACGAAAGTTGTTCATCTCTGAAAAACGAGTCCGATGGTTCAAGAATCAACTCAATCGAAGTTCGTTTGCCAAATTCATGCCCAAAACTGTAAACTATACGCATATAGTAAAAATCACGTAACTGATTCTTGGTCCCACGCGTTTTCAACGCGACGAAAATTCATTTCATATTATTCTGATCCATATTCCATCACTTAAACACTTATTCTTCATTATCACTCTATTCCAGGACTATATCGACAGTCTGGGAATCTCCTAGAACAGTCCCGAAAATTTGGGATGTTACACTAACCCTAGCATGTAACTATAAAAATAACACAAAGTGTAAACCCTAAGATCTCTCCCTTTCACGGCAAAAACTAAAAGTAAAATGAAACCCTAGAGAGACTCACGGCAGCTCACTCCTCTCACCAAGCATATATGAACGACAGCCATGAAACCCTAAACAACACGATGCATCTTCTCTCCTCTAACGACTCCAACAACACATGACAAACACTCAGCCCACAACACAAACTACCACACACATTCACAAATAAAAAAGAAAACAAACACGACTGCCCTGATTCCTCACACCCATTCACGCAGCACCTACGTATCACAATCCCTCCATGAGCAAATAAACCCTAAAACCCTCATGTATCACGCACCTGACCACTAGCGCAACCCTCACCGCTTCACCTAGCCACGACAATGGCATCATAAGGACCCCTCAACACTCATCAACAGATCACATTGATCCACTCACCAGTCCCACATCGGCCAAAAGCTTAAACCCACTGCCCATTCACTCAAGCAACCACAAACCTTAACACCTTCACTCCAACAACCCCTTTGCCTTCACAAAATTTGTTTCAATCCACGCCACCTTCACTCAACTAACCAAAACTCTCGGACCCCCTCACAAGCCTTCACAGAAAGCAAGCCTCCTCCAAATAACCACACTCATCACTAACTAAACAAAGCAACTCAAAGAACCATACGCCACTTGATCCTCTCTCGGCCAGCACATTGGCTCTCTCAAGGCACAAACAAATCCACTCACTCGGCAGAGACGAATCAGCCCAGCAACTTCAACAGCCCCCTTGGCAATTCACGCACCTGCCACCTAGCCGCGCTCACCAGATCCCATTTTCACACAGCACTTAAACCTAACAAAGTCCAAACAGCTGCATAAGAATAGCCCTTCACGCCATCATTTTCTTTCGACACCTGCCCCTTTACGTTCATCAGCCCTACACGCCCTTAGACACACAAAACGCACAAAGACTCACGCCACACGTCCCCCAGAATATCCACGCACACTGACCTTCACAGATTGTCCACAAACCAAGCCTTGAACTGCCGCCAAACCAAGCCCGCTGCACGCTGAAAATTAGCCCCAAAACACTGGCAAAACTGCCCTTAAACCCTTCCAAAAATAGCCCATAGATCCCCAAAGCAGTGAACCAAAACAGTCCAAAATCTGTACTTTAAACCGAGATAAAAACAACCCAAAACAGTAGCCTAATAGACCTGAAACAGTGACCAGAAAATACATCCGAAACAGTAGCAATACGGAATGAAAACAGCTACCAAAACAGCAAAACAGTGAGCTAAGACGTTAATCCAGTGAACCGGAAAAGTTGCGGAGTGATAGCCCTTCTGACTGCCGTGAAACGCGAGTCCGAAAGTCGACATAAAAGGTTAGACCTGAGGGTACTTTTCCTATTATTTCCATCTATCTTTTTTATTGTTTTCTCCATTTTTATCGCATGAGAGTCGTTTATTGATGCATGATTGTGACCCTTGAATAGATAGAAAATGCATGTATTATGAAATGATGTATGTTGTGGCCCTTTGAATAAAATGAAAGATGTGTCGCCTCTCGTGGTATATAGGATGGAATCCCGGACATAGATTTCATAGCCGATTCCGAATTGACGGTAGTATGATCTGTACTCGGGATACAACTCCACGTACCACTTGAGTAAATGTCACATTTTTTGTTTTATGATGTTTTGATTTGTTTATTATTCGTCATTTAATTTCCACATGTTATTTGTTTGTGCAATGATGTGATAAAGGGCATGGGCTTAGTAATTGGGATCAAAGGTTCTCTATGTTGAGGGATTAAAATCCTTTACCACGATGCTTTGCCGCCCCTTTTTAGCCCATTATTATTTATTAGGTGTCATCCATTCATCCGTTCACGTATGTGTCATGTTGTTTACTGTATTTTGGAGGTCACTGCTGTAACCCCGTTCGAACATGTTTCGGAATGCCGCACGAATGCATGTTTTGTCTCATTTTGTTCGAACGCGTTTACAAACGCTACTCGAACGCGAACCTTCTGTTTACCGTTCGAACGCGGCTACGAACGCCGCACGAACGCCCACGGTAAACAGGCCCTCTTCCATCACATCTCATGCATGGTTACTCATTTTGTCATTTACCTTTTTGATTGTTCATGTTCTCGTAGTTAGTCATTTATTGTGTTCACAAGATTACATGTTCGTTTCCATGATGCATGTTTACACGGTAGTTATCTACTTATGCTTCTGCATTCCCCCATTAAACATGTTCATGAAGTTGTATGCTTGTCGTATTTCAATTTATCTTTATGCATGCAAATTCGGACATAGATTATATGCAAATAGGTTGTATGTAAGTATGAAAATGTGTTACATGTGAACTTAGATGAACTTTTAATTTATGCATGTGAAATAGAATACCATTGGGAATGTATGTTGCCAAACTCGATTAAATTATTGTACAAATCATTTTATTACAAGTTGCATAAGTAAGGGACCATTCCGAACCCAACGGTTTGAGGTATTCCCTTGCGAGGGGTGAGTGCGGCCTTAAATCATTTTCCCGGTTCACACCTGGTGGCGACTCCATTATTCTCCGGTTTAGTCTCCCGCGGGCTACTCCGTACTCCCAACCGGGCGGCGAGCCCGGAACAGCATGCGTCGCCCAGCTCATGTGTCCCACAGTCACGCGGCCGTAGGAAGGTTTAATGCTCCGCAACAATGTTTTCCTTCGTCGCTTCGTTATTTTAGGCTGTTGTTTTCTCTGTTTTGGGCTGCTATTTTTGCTTTTTTTGGGTGCAGTTTTTTGTTCGATTTTGGTCACTATTTCGGAGTGATTTTTTAGACTGTTTTCACGTATGCATTGGGTTTGTTGTTGAGGGCTATTTCATTTTGTTTTCTAGGCAAATGGGGGTGCTATTCACGTGAACCAAGTTTATTTATGGCTTATGTCGTTTGTGATTTTGGGTCGGTGAACTAGGGTGAGGGCAGTGAGTTAGTCATTTGTTTGGAGGGTCGGTGCCTTTTGCATTTTGGTGAGTAAGCAGCTGCTGGTGGAGAAGGGACATGGCAGTGTGTGTTTAGTGTCACGTGTGTGAGGCTGAGGGGTGTACGTGTCTTGGCTTTTGTTTATTGTGCTGGAGAGAGAACGATAGGTTTGTGGGTTGGCCATGAGGTGAAGAGGTAGGTTTTGGTGCTATATATGGTATCGATGGGAAGCAATTTAGCTTTTTTGTAGTTTTTGTGTGATGATTCACGTGAGTCTAGGTTTGGATTTTATTTGTGCTTTAACTTTGTCGGTTGATGGTTGTTTGTTTGATCGTGTGGCAGGTTTGGTTGGGTGCTTTCTGTTGGACAATTATGACCCATAGCGTCACTATTTGTACAGATCATGGTGTTGTTGTAAAAATTAACTATGTGACAAATGAGATTTCACTCTTATCATTTGTGATTAAATCACCTAGATATATAAATGATGAGAGGTCCCTATGATTTGTTCCTGGACAAAGAATGATATGAGACAGTATCAGTCCACAAAGGATAAATCATTAAATATCCATAGTCAGAGTATTATCGAGATTGGACATCGATAAATACGTAAAAGACTAGTATTACACTTGTGCGCGTTTGTGAGGGCACAACGACATAGTTCTCATATATTTGGGTATATGATACTTATGCATGTGTAATAGGAGGTTGTGTTTTTTCGATGGTACGGGAAACAGCTTCGCTCTGGATAAGACCATGCAGAATCCTATTGGTAGTATGCCTATGTGTCTATGGGAGTCCGCAATCAGGGTAGGTGTATTTGGTCTTAACTTGAGACTTGCACCGCTAATGCATACGACAATCAATATACTTTGGTTGAGGTCGTCCAGGGCTTTAACCGGTTCTGTGTACGCCAATACTTGGTATATTGAGAATCGTAGTGTGTTGGGTGTGATGTCAAGACGGAAGTGTCACTCCAGTCATATGGAGATGATGGTCACGTAGGATACGGTACTAGTACTCTTAAATGCTGCAGCTATCGGGATAAAATGACAAGGTCGGGTTTATCCGATTATAGAGACTAGTCATCAGACATCCGATATGTGATTCGTACGGGGCAGACACAATTCCAGCCCCAGGCCTAGCACGTGATCATCCGATACTAGACAGAAATACGCAATACTACGGTATACTACGCTTGATACAGATCCTTATTCCTGTAAGGATGTTTCCGGAGAATTGGTGAGGCATGGCGCTTTGCTAGAGGCCAACCTTGTCATGTAAGGTATTTACGTGTTCGGATAGTCCGGCGACCGAATTTACTGCCAACATATCCGGGGATCTCATGGGTCGCTTCCCAAAGATTCACCGATGATGTATAACTCGTACTCTATATTAATCTGGGATTAATTGCGGAGATATTTTATCTGGGATAAAATATCTATTAAAGAGAGATAACGATTAATTTGGAATTAATCGGTTAAATTAATATATTTGATATATTAAACGAAATTGGATTTCGACGCGGAATTAAAATTAGATTTTAATTCGGGCGAGCGAATTAATTTAGAATTAATTCGTTAGCGATGTGAATAGTGATTTCGCTAGGTGTAATCATTTAATTACGACGCATCGAAAATTCATTAATTTGGAATTAGCGAACCCGAGCCCGAGATTATTTGCGAGCGCATTTGCATTTCGAATTCGAGTGCGGCACGCAAGTCAAATCAAGCGTCAAATCGCTAGTCGCATCTAGCGTCACATCAAGCGTCAAATCATGTCACTTTGAGTGATGTGACCATTGATTGATTGATTGATGTGACTTGATGTAAGTTGATGGAAGTGGTTGGAAACCTTTTACCATTTGACTTTTTGGAAGCCAAAAAGTGGTAAATGATTTAATTATTTTTTGGAAAAATATATAAGTGTATTAGATATACTTTTCAACCTAATTTTTCAACAAACATGCTCTCTTTCTCTCATCTTTCTCTTCAAGCCCAAATGGGCTTATTTTTCTGTTTTCTGGTTTCTAAAACCGTGTGCATGAGGGTAGCAAGAGTGTGGTTTTGTGGCAAAATCACAAGTGCTAGCACACTTACGAGACATGCGAAGGTGATAGGGAAGCTCACCCATGAGCCGGGAATTATTTGACGAAGCTTGGAGCTCAAAACTTGTAGGCAAAAACCGAAACCAGTGAGCTCAAAAACTGCACTGCAGTTCACGCCAATCCAGTGAGCATTTTGGAGTTCTGTTGCTTGCCGCGTCGCTCAATCGATCGATGTAAGTATTCCGTAACTTCGTCGATGTGTATTCGCAATTTTTTCATGCTTATAATCGATCCGGGACCTAACTAGAAACCAACAATGGTATCAGAGCCTAGGTTTGAGTATGAAAAGTTTATGGCTTAAAATTTGGGTAATTTGTTTTCAAGCATGATTTTATGAAATTGGATGAATGAGTATGCTTAAAACATGTTTAATTGAATGTTGATTGGATCAATTTCATGAAAATTGATTTGGAATAATTTTCCCCAAAAACTTGATGTTGGCCGAATATTATGGTTCATTTGGAATTCTTGGAATTTTTCATTTTGATTCATTGGATGAGTTGTAATGATGTTGGATGATGTTAATTTGAGATTGAATTGGATTGAATTTTGAATTGAACAAAATCCTCAAATACCTTATCTTGGCCGAATACATATAGCCCTTTAATGTCTTGGATTTTTTGATTTGTAATTCATTGGATGAGTTAGAATCAATTAGGATGATGATTTAATGTCGATTGTGAGTTTAATTGGATTGAAACCGAATCGGACAAAATTATCCCTCCTTAGCCGAGACATGTTGAGCATGAATTGGGTTTGATTTCATCAAAGTATGTTGGACATGTGATGATGATTAGAAGCATGATTAATTGGACTAATTTGATGTTTTGGAAATATTGATTTGGGTGATTAATCATGATATACACTTTAGGTTAATTAAATTGGAAATTTGGAATTTGGTAATTTAATAAATTGGGCCTTAAAATTGGATTTGGGCTTTTAAAGTTGTAAATGGGCTTATTGGGCTTTGTTGTACAAAGTTAGGTTTAGGCAAATTGGATTGGATCCAATTGGGCCCAAAACCGCTTCCATAAAGTCCAAATGCGACTTAATGAACCTTTAAAAAGTTTAATTGGGCCTAATGGGCCGAAATTGATTTCTGGGCTTATGGGGTTACTCCTTGATTGGGCTTTGGTTGCCGAAGCCCATGCCTTAAAGAAATTAATTGAAAGCCCATTGGACTTGAATTGAATTGACGTTAGACGTTAATCGGGCTTTGAGACCCGTAGCGATTAAATTTGGAATTTAAGTCGTAAAAGGTTTATTAATAAAGTGTAATATTTAATTTAGAATTTAATAGTGAATTAGTATTAAATACATATTAAATTAGATTTAATGTTGTAGTTTAATTTAATTCGAGAATTCATACTTTGAGTACTTATTCGCAAAACGAGTTTGACTCGCGCAAAATCAAATCGTTGTTTGAACATTGGATGATCACTAATTATCAGATTAATTAATTTGATTAGATTGATTGATAACATGCTTGTGTGAATACATGATTGCTATTCATGAATAATGTATATCAGATGAATATTAGATGGGTGGGGCAATTTTAGAAATTGTTTTAATAAATTCGATTTATTAAATTGGACCGCGTGTCCAGCCTTATCACCTCTAATTTCTTTGTATTCTCTTCTCACCTATCCCCCTCAATGTAAATGAGGTTTCTTTAGAAGTGTAGTGAAACGGGTAGAAGCAAATATTTGTGCTAGCGGGAGAGAGAAAATGAGAGATTTGATCAAGGATCATTATGTAAAGTATCTATCCGCATATCATTATTACTTTTCATATACGCTTTATTATGTGTTTAAAATGCATGTTTAAGGGTGTATGATGATGAGACCTTAAGAAAGATAATAAATTGGTTGCCAATTTGCACGCGAAAAACCCTCAAATAATATCAAGCGTTTTTCCTTCCATTGAGTGATTCTCACTCAAGATCCGAGACGACATTGGTTTGTTGGCCAAAGTCAAGGCCTTTGTCTGTCGAAGATGTGTTTGAATCACGAGAGTTTTGTTACATGTCATTGTCTTGTCCAAGTTGTGGTTTGTTGGTTAAAGTCAAGACCACTTCTTGTCCATAGACATTGATTACGAAGCTTTCCATGGTCAATGGGTCGCGCTTGAATGGGATCACTAAGTTTGTTGTGCCAAAGCCAAGGCTTAGTTGATTCATAGGAAAAAAGGTTAGGTAATACATTGGATGTATTGACATATATATGATATATGTTTCGGACTTGGATGTCCCCCTATTGGATCTAGGAATTGGATTGGATCCAATCGATCTTAGAGATCTACCTAGTTAATTATCATATAATTTGTTGGCCAAAGTCAAGATTGTGTGATATTTAACGGGATCATAGCCCACTAGGAAACGCGGTTTCCCGAGTACTCGACAGAGGGTTAGAGGCTCGCCGAAAAATAGTGGGAGACAAGAATTGAATTTGCAATACTCGTTCAATTACTCGCCAGATGCGCTCAAACAAATATCATTCGTCGTAAGAAATTAAAAGTATTAGTTGGACTAATATTTAAAGTTGTTTTAATTTGTATAGTTGGACTATATTCAAACTAATTCAATAAATAGTTGATTTTATAATTGGATTATAGTAATCAATATAATTGAATTTAATCTATTAAATTATAGTTGATTAAATAGTTGGACTATTGTAATCATTATAATAAATAGTACCTAAATCGTTGATTAATAGTTGGACTATTAGAATCAAGATAAAATTGAAAGATTAGCATTTAAAACATGATCCTAGGGAAAATGTATTTAAATGGTTTAATTTTCAAATTGGAATAAATTTCAGGATGGTCCTGGAAATATAATAAGTTAGTTTATATGATAAAATAACCTATTATGCCTAAGCCCGGAGTTAAGCAAATAATATAGCATAATCTTTGGAAGATTTATGTGATGACAACTTAAGTGCTTAATCCATTATACTTACCGTAATAGACTCCTTAATTTCTGAATCAGAACTAAGGATTAAATCCTTAAAGTATGATAAAGAAATTGAAGGATCTTCAAAGAATCTATCCTTAGAATCTTAGAAGAACTAAAATTGCGAAAGTTAACTCTCGGAGAGTTAATGACTATTCTCAAGGAGATAAAAGTCAAAGTTTGCAATTAGGCAAGTAGCGCAAGGCGCACCTTACTTCGATATTCTAGAGGCCAAGGCTTCTGGAATATGAAAAGGGCAAAGGCAAAATCATTATAATCTTCTAGGAAGATAAAAGGACATATCCCAAGATGGAATTGAAGACGAGCAAGGCTCTGACTTCAAAAATGATTGTCATAATTATGTTCACAGCTAGTATTAAAATTGGATTTTAGATACTTAGTGTGGTCCATAAAATATATATATTGATGTTCAGAATCTGTTTTGAACAGGATACTGACTTCAATTGAGATTAATCTGCGATTTGGAAACGGGACGAAAGTCGCTGTTTTAACCGTAGATACCTAAGTTTAGGAACTACCTTCGAGTGTGTACCTAAATTGGGAAACTGTTATAATGTAACTAGTTTGACTAGATACATTATCTCTATATCAGTGTTTAACCAGCTGCGGGTGAACCTTTATATTCTAGAACACTAAAGTGTTTTATTATATAAAGATGATATTGAGATAAACACATTAGATGTGAATAACAGAATTTATATTTTGAATATAAATAAATCTCGAATATATATATGACAAATAAATAGCTCAACTGATTTGATCAGAAGAAACATATTGTGGCATTGTTGTCTGGGACACGAAATAAACAAGAATCGTATATCCGCACTTTTGAAGAGCGGGTACTTGGACTAATTTGATTCTCATATCAAATAAAGTCTACGAATCTAGTTTATTGGGCAAAGTGCCTAAAACACTATTTACTTGGTAAAAGTGCAAATGCCACTGATCTGAAAGCCCTAGTTCATAGTAAAGCAAGTGGGACCATATCTAGCTAGGCTAGATATGGATATGAATGTTTCGTGACCTATACGGATGTGGCATCACGTTATGGTTGAGTGTTTCTTTTTAAGAACACAAATCAGAAAATTTTAAGTTTCGACACGAAACAGACAAACAGATCGGCTAAAGTATTATACCGTCACAGTAAGACCGTAATGGAAAATACTTAAGCAATTAGTTTCTAATAAACTTGAAAGAGTAAAGTATTCTTTCAAATGAGGACTCCTCCTAGAACACGTCAGGTTGATGGTGTGTCCGAACAGGATAAACCGAATCTTGTTGGACATGATAAGGTTAATCACGAGTCACTCAGAGCTACCATTTCCTTCTACAGATAAGCATAAACAGTGCAAGAACTTATTTAGAATAAGGTTCCATTAAATCTCTTTGACAGATATCATATTAGATATGAACGGGAAAGAAACAGCGTTTCACATTCCTGATAATTTGGGTATGCTTGGCATATGTTTGGATGATACCAAACTAAAACCCAAATTGGATAAGTGCCAATTGTAGGTTATCTTAGGGATACCAAAAGTATTGTACTTATACATCTCACCAGAGAACAATTAGATTGTTGCTCACCATGTGATTTTCCTAAGAGGAATACCGATATGCAGTAGTAAGTGGGAGGATAGTAAAACTCGATGAAAATCAGAGAAATACTATCCTAGGCACCGAATCCTAATGGAACATAAATAGTTCATCAAGGATGAAACTATTACCATTAATCTTCGTATACACAAGAACCGCGTATGTCGGAGAGAGTCAGAAAACAACCTGGGGTATGGGTTTCTGATCTTACCTCATAAAGATGTCTATCTTTTGAGGTATACCAACTGACTACGTATGAGGAAGTAATACAAGGTATCGTCTCCCTAATTATGACAAAGTGTCATAAGTCCGAAATGGATTCCATGTATATCAACAAGTTTGGACACTAGTTGATGTACCGCAAGGCATTGTGCCTACTGGTAATATAAGTCTTCAAGGAAGACGTTACATGGATGACAACATACCAACGTACTAAGCTAGGCTTGTAGCGGAAAGGTATCGTTATCAACATTGTGTTGATTTTGATTCAACCTTTTACCTGTTGCCACGGTAAATCCATTTGGATAATGCTTGCTAAAGCCGTACATTTCATTTATGAAATGTGTCAGTTAAAGATCAAAATCGCTTTCCTTAAACGGAAACCTTTTGGAGGATGTTTATAACATCCTGACGATTTTGTCGTACTAAAACCAGAAAACAAGGATTGCGGGTTATTCGATCCATGTTTGGATTGAAGCAAACATTAGGTTCTTGGAACTAATGTTTTGATGTAATCATAATGGTTTATGATTTAATTCAAAACAAAAAGATTCTTGTGTATGTAAGAGGGTTAGTGGGAGCGCACTGACAATGGTTGTCCTATAAAATAATGATAATACGTCATTTCTTGGAAATCATATTCCCATAATAACTGTCGGTGAAAGCTTGACTTTCGAAAACTCTCCGAGAAATCGTACATCAAAAAATATACGTGACCTGGTGTCTCATACGCTTTGAGCATATGGATTCACAAACAGTCCAATCCGAGTGATAGTCATTAGATTGAAGTTAAGAACATACTTAGTATCTTAGAGAACTAATGATGATGTCTTAATCTATGGAGAAGGAGAACTTGAAGTGACTGGGATCACTGTAGCAAGTTTCCTAAACCGATAAGATGACTAAAAGTCGCAAACGGTACTATAAAGTTTGAATAACGGAACAGTGAGCTGGAAATCTTCCATGCAAGATACTGTTACCGAATAAACAACAAATGTGGGTTATTACTGCAGCTGAAGCGACAATAGAAGCCTTATGGGGTCGTAATAATCTAATTAGATTAGATATAATTCTGTTAGCTGCTGAGCTAGGCTCGAGCGCAGGCTAAAGAATTAATGGTCTCATCAACGATCCAGATACATACTTCGATATTCATCTGATCCTTTCGGATCATACATAGTGGCGATGTGATGATCGTATAAATCGCATCAGACAATAATCATGCAAATCTGCTGATGAAAGCTTTTCTCAGCAGTTTGAGCCAACCGTATATAGTTCGGGTGTCAGAGACTCGAGTGACTAGCATAGGCCAAGTGGGAGATTGTTGGACAATTATGACCCATAGCGTCACTATTTGTACAGATCATGGTGTTGTTGTACAAATTAAACTATGTGACAAAGGAGATTGCACTCTTATCATTTGTGATTAGATCACCTAGATATATAAATGATGAGAGGTCCCTATGATTTGTTCCTGGACAGAGAATGATATGAGACAATATCAGTCAACAAAGGATAATCATTAAATATCCCTAGTCAGAGTATTATCGAGATTGGAAATCGATAAATACGTAAAAGACTAGTATTACACTTGTGCGCGTTTGTGAGGGCACAACGACATAGTTCTCATATATTTAGGTATATGATACTTATGCAAGTGTAATAGGAGGTTGTGTTTTTTCGATGGTACGGGAAACAGCTTCGCTCTGGATAAGACCCCGCAGAATCCTATTGGTAGTATGACTATGTGTCTATGGGAGTCCGCAATCAGTGTAGGTGTAATTGGTCTTAACCTAAGACTTGCACCGCTAATGCATACGACAATCAATATACTTTGGTTGAGGTCGTCCAGGGCTTTAACCGGTTCTGTGTACGACAATACTGGGTATATTGAGAATCGTAGTGTGTTGGGTGTGATGTCAAGACGGAAGTGTCACTCCATCATATGGAGATGATGGTCACGTAGGATACGGTACTAGTACTCTTAAATTCTGCAGCTATCGGGATAAAATGACAAGGTCAGGTTTATCCGATTATAGAGACTAGTCATCAGACATCCGATATGTGGTTCGTACGGGGCAGACACAATTCTAGCCCCAGGCCTAGCACGTGATCATCCGATACTAGACAGAAATACGCAATACTAAGGTATACTACGCTTGATACAAATCTTTATTCCTGTAAGGATGTTTCCGGAGAATTGGGGAGGCATGGCGCTTTGCTAGAGGCCAACCTTGTCTTGTAATTCGATATAAACGTAGTACGAGGTACTTACGTGTTCGGATAGTCCGACGATCGAATTTACTACCAACATATCCAGGGATCTCATGGGTCGCTTCCCAAAGATTCACCGATGACATATAACTCGCACTCTATATTAATCTGGGATTAATTAGAAGAGAGAGAAAATTAATCTGGGATTAATTGCGGAGAAATTTTATCTGGGATAAAATATCCATTAAAGAGAGATAACGATTAATTTGGAATTAATCGGTTAAATTAATATATTTGATATATTAAACGAAATTGGATTTCGACGCGGAATTAAAATTAGATTTTAATTCGGGCGAGCGAATTAATTTAGAATTAATTCGTTAGTGATGTGAATAGTGATTTCGCTAGGCGTAATCATTTAATTACGACACATCGAAAATTCGTTAATTTGGAATTAGCGAACCCGAGCCCGAGATTATTTGCGAGCGCATTCGCATTTCGAATTCGAGTGCGTCACGCAAGTCAAATCAAGTGTCAAATCTCTAGTCGCATCTAGCGTCACATCAAGCGTCAAATCATGTCACTTTGAGTGATGTGACCATTGATTGATTGATTGATGTGACTTGATGTAAGTTGATGGAAGTGGTTGGAAACCTTTTACCATTTGACTTTTTGGAAGCCAAAAAGTGGTAAATGATTTAATTATTTTTTGGAAAAATATATAAGTGTATTAGATACACTTTTCAACCTAATTTTTCAAAAAACATGCTCTCTTTCTCTCATCTTTCTCTTCACGCCCAAAGGGGCTTATTTTTCTGTTTTCTGGTTTCTGAAACCGTGAGCAGTGAGGGGAGCAAGAGTGTGGTTTTGTGGCAAAATCACAAGTGCTAGCACACTTACGAGACATGCGAAGGTGATAGGGAAGCTCACAAATGAGCCGGGAATCATTTGACGAAGCTTGGAGCTCAAACTTGGAGGCAAAAACCGAAACCAATGAGCTCAAAAACTGCACTGCAGTTCACGCCAATCCAGTGAGGATTTTGGAGTTCCGTTGCTTGCCGCTTCGCTCAACCGATCGATGTAAGTATTCCACAACTTCGTCGATGTGTATTCGCAATTTTTTCATACTTATAATCAATCAGGGACCAAATTAGAAACCAACACTTTCTGATTCGGCTGAGAGTGAGTGAGGGGCGGGATAAGCTGCTGAGTGAGTGGATAACCAAGGTGCCTTGTGTGTTTCAAGGTTTATTGGTTCATGTTTGGTTTAGAGAGAGAGAAGATGAGGGTCGTGAGTTAGAGAGAGAGAGGAGAGAGAGATGAGTGTTTAGGGTTTGTCGAGAGAAGATAGGTGAGATGATCATTGACGTGAGGATGCTAGGGGCTGCATGGCGTGAGAGAGGAATATGGTTTGTTGGCTCTTACATGTGCATGGTGTTTAGGTTGAAGAAGAGACATGTGTGGCTTATGGCCTGAAAGGAGCGAATGTATTAGGGTTTTTCTTTCCCAGAGAGAGAGAGAGGGGAGAGATGGAGGGGCTAGGGTTTATTTTACCAAGATAGTCCAGTGAGAGAGATGAGGCGTCCAGATTAGGAGGAATAAGAGAGGTCTTTTTATACGAGTGGGTTAGTGTTGTCCTTGTATGGGTAGGAAATGAAGATTGTGTGATCATGAGGAATATTTAATTAGTTTGTTATAAGGAAAATATTTCTTCAATTTAGGAAGGTGATTTATTTAGTTTAAGAAAATGATTTAAGAGATTTGATTTGATTTATTTAATTTAGGAAAGAGATTTGATTTGATTTATTTAATTTAGGCATGTGATTTATTTAAATTATGAAGGTGATTTGTTTGGATTTTAACATGTGTTTAATGTGTTGGATATTTTGGATGGGCTTGTGCAGTACCTCCATACGAGGCTCATCATTGGGACTTATGCAAAAATACAGTGCCTACAGTCGCCCCCACTTTAACAGGCTCGTGCAGTGTGTGACAGTGACAATCCTATCAAAGTTATGAATGCATTTTTACTTACCTGGCTCGCCAGCAGCTGCTTGACTTACCTGTTGCTTCTAACTGAGTTGATCTAGTGGTGAGGTGCTGCGACCCCTAAGGTTCATCCCTGCAATATGTTGCGATCTCTAGGAATCACTACCGGACTGAGGTGATAAGATGTGGTCCATTCCCGAACCATTACTGTGAGGTGGTCCATTCCCGAACAGTTACTGTGAGGTGGTGGTCCATTTCTGAACCGTTACTTGATGAGAGATGGTTCATTTCTGAACCGTTACTGATGAGATGGTGGTCCATTTTCAAACTATTACTGATGAGATGGTGGTCCATTTCTGAACCGTTAATGAGTTGAGTTGATGGCGAGGCGCTTTGACCCATGGGCTTTGTTCCCGAACCACCTGTGGGTTTTGTTCCCGAATTGAGCTGACTGTGGGCTTTGTTCCCAAACTTTGTAGAGAGTGTGGTTTGTTCCCGAACTGTGTTGAATATGATGACGAGGTGCTTTTGACCCCTGGGCTTTGTTCCCGAACCACCTGTGGGCTTTGTTCCCAAATTGAGCTGACTGTGGGATTCGCTCCTGAGCTGTGTAGAGAGTGGGATTTGTTCCCGAACTGTGCTGAATGTGATGGCGAGGTGTTTTTGACCCATGGGCTTTGTTCCCGACCACCTGTGGGCTTTGTTCCCGAATTGTGTAGAGAGTGGGATTTGTTCCCGAACTGTGTGAATATGATGATGATGTGCTTTTGACCCATGGGCTTTGTTCCCGAACCACATGTGGGCTTTATTCCCGAATTATGTAGAGAGTCGGCTTTGTTCCTGAACTGTGTTGAATGTGATGGCGAGGTGCATTTGACCACTGGGCTTTGTTCCCGAACCACCTGTGGGCTTTATTCCTTGGGCTTAGTTACCGAACTTTTGTTGATTGTGGCCTTTATTCCCGAACTGAATTGATTGTGGGCTTTGTTCTCTAGGGTTTGTTCTCGATCTTTTGTTGATCGTGGGCTTTATTCCCGAACTGAATTGATTATGGGCTTTGTTCCTTGGGAATTATTCCCGACCTTTTGTTGATCGTGGTATTTATTCCCGAACTGAATTGATTGTGGGGCTTTGTTTCCAAACTTTTGTTGATCGTGGGCTTTATTCCCGAACTGAATAGAGAGTGGGCTTTGTTCCCTAGGCTTTGTTCCTGAATTTTATTGATCGTGGGCTTTATTCCCGAGCTATGTCGACTGTGGGCTTTATTCCCTGGGCTTTCTTCCCGAACTGTACTGAATGTGGGCTTTGTTCCCATTTTGTGTTGATTGTGGGTTTTATTCCCTGGGTTTTGTTCCTGAACTTTTGTTGATTGTGGGCTTTATTCTCGAACTGAATTGATTATGGCTTTATTCCCTGGGCCTTGTTCCCGAACTGTACAGAGAATGGGCTATTTTCCCGAACTGAGTTGATTATGGGCTTTGTTCCCGAGCTATACTGAATGTGGGCTTTGTTCCCTGGGTTTTGTTCCTGAGCTTTTGTGTCTCGGCCTTTTTTTTCCTTCAAAACCTGTGAACAAAAACAAGACAATGATTGTGTTCATGTGACATGTATGCATGTATGTATTTCCTATTCCGATGGGTTTCTTTGTCCTATTTGCATGGGTACATGTATGCATGTGTGCATGTATGCTTTCCCTACTGTGATGGGTTTCTTTGTCCTATTTGCATGTATGCATGGATACATTCTCTATTCCGATGGGTTAGGTCTTCCTTGTGCTCCTTGGTGCTTCTTGCCTACAAAAATCTTTGATCGCCCCCTAGGCCTGCTTACAATTTCCTTCTGCCAGTTCTCTTCTGGTGATTGCTCAGTTTCCTTTGGTCCCATGACTTAATATCCCGTTATATCCCTTATTCGCGGGGTGGTAGACTGGTCGCCCCCAGTCTTGATTTAGCTTTCTGCTCTCTACTGCTTGCACTTGGTCAAGGTGGACCACATGGTGTGGCATTCTATATCATCCTACTATATTACAAACTATGAAATAGTCCCAATAATTATACAAATTACCGTACTCAAAGGATGCCCAGAAATGAAACCAGAGAACCTTCAAAACAATCAATGTAACTCAAATCCAATTCTTTGAATAAATGATCTAAGCTAGACTCGAAGTGTGTGTGGACAAAGGTTCATTTATAGCTTGATTCCTAGGTAAGCCAACTCAATGATTTCGTTTCAAAATTGGGATCAATGGGTCAAACCAACCTAGATGTCTCAGTTTATGTTAGCTCTGCATGTCTTTTCTATGCTCAATACGATATGATTATCTTTTTCTTTTGTCTTTTTTTTTGCAACACACATGCCCTTTAAGGTAGCATTTCTCCTCATGGTGGTCCTAATACTCATCCATTGGTAGCTTCATGCTTATCGGTTATAGGTGGTTCAATTCTTTTCTTTAGAGACTTTTCTTTTATTTTCAACCATACCACACATCATAACACAAGCAAGTCAGTATAGACATATAAGTAAATGGTCATTCACCGACCTACAATTTTTTTCAACTAGTCATCTTGCCAACTACTTAGGTTTTCACTGCTAAGATCCTATAAATAAGTGCTTACGAATCTAACATAGATAAACTACTCAAAGTATTAGATAAAAACATATCAAGAGTTTATCGTTTCTAAGATTTCATCCTAAAGCAAACGATTTCATTATTGGACTTATGCCTAACTATTGAGGACTAAGAACAAATAAATATTTTTCATTTTTTTCATTCATTTTTTTTTCTGAAGGCCCCCCAATGGTCTTTCTATTTTTACCGTAAGGTTTTCTGTTTCTCGGCTTCCTTTTCCCGATATCCATGTTCGCTAAACTCTTTTTGACAAGTCTTTTTTTTCCTAACCCAACGGATATCTATGATTGTTTTTAACACACGGGGTTAACATGATTCGAGTATGCATGAGATGCACATGGTTATCAAAACAATATATATCCTTCCGACCTAATTTATCCCACACTCGTGGTAAGTCCATTTCTGTCATAGGTATGGCTTATTCCATGCACCAATGTGGGGTACACGAAATCGTCTTTCATATGCTATAGGGGTGAACCTTGACCACTTATGTCCCTTTCCATCAGTAAAAGACAAAGACCGCCCATTTACAACATGGACTAAGCCGATTATGGGATCATGTCATTGTCTAGAAACGACAAATTGGGCTTTCGGTAATCATAGTCATGGGGATGGACTTGGAAGCATCCAACAGTATGTAAATATACCGTAACAAGGCGTATCCTTTCCGGATGAAAGCCAGTGCGGATATCAAACTTATGCTTCTGACATATTTGGATCGTGTTTGAATTTTCTAAGCCCATCAAGGTTTTCATACAAGCTGGCCCATTATCATTTTAAAGCATTCAATCATATTATTGCACGGTGCAAACTTGTCCCAGTTGAAAAAGGCCCAATATGTTTGCACTTTTGCAATAACGTGGCTAAACAACTTCAAATGATAGGGGGCCAAACACAAAGTGGCTCATCATCATTTTAGAAGATTTTGGACCAATCGTCATAAGACACAAACACCTCCCAGTTTAAATGGCCCAACAAGTTCACACCTCATGACAAGAAGTCCAAATGATTTCAAATGATGATGGTCCCAAACACAAGCATAAAGGGGTGGCTTCTATAGGTCATACAACTATGGTTCACACGTGGGTTTATGGGAGTGTAGACAATGGCTCCCACTGGCAAAGGATTGCCCACAACTAGGTCTCCCCACTAAAGGATTCTAGCGACCAAGTGAACGCAACTTTTTTTTACGCTAAGGTACGTGCCAATGAGTGATGATACGTGAATGACTATCAAATGGATTTTTTATTGAAAATTCCCCAGAGGGAGGGTGTAGCGAACTCTTTTAAATACCCTAACCTCTTAGGCTATTCTTTGGTGACAGGAATAAACAATAGGTCCTCCAAATTAGTCCATCACGGTAAGCTTCGAGTAAATGATTATCTAGGTGCCTTCACAACATTTCCTTTCAGCTATAGAAATGTGGTGAAAGAATAAAGACACCAAATCATTATCTAACTCTAATAATGCCTTTGGTTAAACCCCTTAGCCCTAACCCGCTTGTAGACACGGTTAACTTAAAGCAAAAATCAAAAACATTACAAGACATTATTTCGCAGCCGATTCTCTATCCCCAGTGGAGTCGCCAGAACGTAGGACATAGAAATCGATGACGTTGTTCCAGGTTCGCGGCCCAGTTGAGAGTACGGAGTAGCCCGCGGGGGGACTAAACATGAGAATAAAGGAGTCGCCACCCAGCGTGAACTGGGAAATGATTTAAGGCCGCACTTACCCCTCGCAAGGGAAGAGCTCAAACCGTTGGGTTCGGAATGGTCCCTTACTTATGCCAATTGTAATGAAAGGATTTACACGATAGTATAACCGAGTCCCATGCACCACATACAAGATGATTTAAGCAACATGTA
>SKCR01017378.1:0-44345 GCA_019454045.1 Zanthoxylum bungeanum | reverse complement strand
AGGCTCAGGAGGAGATCCTTATTCTTGGCCGTAAGATAGGTCGTCTGCCAAAAAGAAAACAGAAAATCAGAAATCAAACTAAGTTATGAACTCACGGCGGGAATAAGGGTAGAATAACTACCTTTGCCATCTGAGAACACAACAGGGTAACCACATCCTCGGGAGAGAGATCTTCATATCTCGGAATTTTAGCCGGAGGGACCACCTTGGCCAGTTCATTAATTGCCGGCACCAGATGAGAAGTGGCCTCTCGAATGTCTTGACAGAGGTCGTCTACGCCAAGAATCACGGCACCTTTCTATTTTTTTGGAGGAACCCTCCGGAACATTTTTCTCTTTCCGAACAGGCTGCCTCTTGGTCAGGACCCGTTCCTCCTCCGCCTCCCGGACCAGCTCGGCTTCCTCCGCCCCGAATGAACGCATCATTTTTCTAGTAGGTTTTGATGGGCTAGCAGGGTCGGGGCGGAGACTGTTGGCGATACCATGGAAGGTGAAGATAAGCTTTGGATAACCAACGGGGCCGCCTCTTCAGTCACTATTCTGGCCTCAACAGTCGCTGGCCATCTCCGAGAGGGCCCGGTTCAAACCTGGTCGGTTTTCTTTATCCCGCCAGCTAGCTGATCAATGTATTTTGGCCTTCTTGACATGCCTACACACAAAAAAAAAAGCAAGAAGAGAAGAGAGAGAATGAAGAAAGCGAGAGCAAGAAGAGTGGTCTGTCCAGAATCTGAGCAAGAAAATCCAAATTATCATCATGCTAAGCAAAGAAGGAGACTGGTTAAAAGGTTAGTAAAGCCCACATATCCGCCTCGGGACCTTCGGAGGATCAGTACAAATCAGGCCCGACTCAATAAAGGCCTCATCATTGACCAATTGCTTCCAATGATCGGCATATAGCCGAGCTCAGTGTACCTGCACCCGGACCTGGTGGGCAACCTTAGGAGCATCCCTCCAACAAGCTGGGAATAGTCAAAGCAGTTAGAAATCTATCGTAAAGTCAAAAGCAGAAATACTGAGGGTTAGATTCCTAACCTCCCGCTCTAAAGATATCCGGGACAGAAACCTCTTCTTCATAAGATCTCAGGACCCGTCCCCAATCTCCAGTGGCCTAGAACCATAAGTCCTTGAAGTTTTTGTTGGAGTCGGGGAGTTACCGACAATATTTGATGAATCGGTATAAGCAGAGAGGTAATACCAACCATGGTGCGTTCTTGGGTTGGCCTTTAGTCGATACAACCTCTTCACTTCTTCAAGACAGGGTTCGCCGAGCCCCGCCCGAGTCCAAATCACATATAGCCCGGCCAGAATCCTCCAGCTATTCAACTCAATTGACAAGGGGCGATCTCCATCTCGGCCAGCATCCAGGTAAAGTGAAGTTGAAGTGGTAGCCGAAGACCACACTTAAAGAAAGCTGGAAGAATGGCCACCGAACCCTCATCAGGTTTGCTAGCACGATCCATTGGCCCGGGGACTTCAAGGGCGATATCTATCGGAATGTTATATCATTGCCGGAGTAGTGCGAGGTCGTCTTCAGTTATCTTGGAAGGACGGTCCATGTCCAGAGCCGAGGAGTTAAAATCACCGGGCTCTGAGTCCTTCCGAGGGATCCTCTGATGATAAATATCTTGTTCAATTTCAGAATGGTGGGGTTAGTGTCGAGGTCCTCTATGCTTGGTGCCCCGAGCTCGAGGAGAGCTCTTCAACATGAGGGGTCGGAGGTCTAGCAGGGTTTGCAGAGGAAGACCTGGTGTCAGACATCCCTGACATCCGAGAAATAAAAGAAAAATGGGGGAGGTCAGTCTACAGCTAATTTCTAAAACTAGAGCCTGTGGGTTCTAAACGCCCTAACAATATCCATCAAACCATAAATCTCTCCCTAGCGACATCGAAGTAAACAAAAAACAGACCTAAGTGTCTCCAAATCCCAAAAATCCAGACATGCTTCACAAAAAAAAAAACAACAACAAACAGGACCCGCAACTCATGAAAAAGCAAAGCAAAGAGGACGGTCATAAAATTTACTTGTTTCTTTCGGAAAGATGAAAGTTTGCCCAGTGTCATCTGGTTGTTCTTCGATTTCACTGATCACAGTTGGGAAGGAGGAGTTCTCACGATTAAGAAAGTCGAAGTTTTCGTAAAAAAAAAGCAACAGTGGTTTCTCCATTTTAATATAATTTGTTCGGTGCGTTTGTGGCCGTTGGATTGAATGAAAGCGTCAGATATACACCACGTGTCGTCTTTTAAAATGATCTTCCAAAATTAAATTGACGGATGAGATTGGACGTCCTTTGCGTTAACAATAGCGGAAAGTTTGTTCACTTTTGGGCGGGAAAACGATGGATTGTTGACAAGTGGCAGGCTCCCATTGAACCCTAGAAGTGATCTGATGGGCATTTAAAAGGATGTGATGGTTGCGCGTCTCAAGGGGCAAAATTGCAGAAGGGCAATAGGGGATTTCACCTCAGTAGGAAGAAAGTCAGGCCGAACACCTGAGTCAGACCGATCAGGATGTAAGTGTAGGCCAACGAATTATTTCTTCAGAAGATCAGCTATCAGTTCATCAACCGTACCACTCTTATATAGTTCCCGGCACCAACTTGTATGACTCGTTGGAACCGAGAACTAGGGGACAAATATTGATGGTGTTTTCAGGTCCTATGTTATTTAAGGAGCACGGCATGGGTAAAAAGGGTAATTCCCGTCTTGATCGAGATCATTAATGCTTACCCGACCACATGAGTGTTATAGAGCCAACAGGTAGAGACCGAGCACTTGATGATTGGTGACCGACCACTTTGGCTCGGATGACCGGGCATTATCAGATCGATAGAAGCATTCTCAGTTTAAAGGACTATCATGACCAACCTAATGAAGACCGACCAGATAGCGAGGCGTGCTCAGGAAGATAAGACATCATATTTTCTCGGATCGGATAAGATGACAAATTATCCTACTTTCACTGGGAGAACTCATGAATCAGTGTCTTAATAGGACAAGAGAAGTAAATATAGTTTTTAATTAGGAATCCTTGTGGAAGAAGGAGATTAATTCGACTAGGAAACCTTGTAATACAAGGAATCTGATTTCTGCACTATTATAAATAATAGGGTAGAGTATGCTTAAGGGGCATCAGAATCAATATCAAGATCATTGCGATCAGACTTGTAAGCACAAATAGATAGCAGAGAAACATATCTCGGTAATAAAAGTATTATTCGGTTTGTGTCTGTGGACGTAGGTTGGATCTGATCCACCGAACCACGTTAAATCTCCTTGTTGATTGGTGCATTTATCTGTCTTTTGCTAAATTTGCTTTTGGTTCCCCCATAACCGAACAAATTCACTATTGAGAGAGGATTGTCTCGGGAGTAATATTCCAATATTGCCCTGAGACCAAAATCAGCCGTCAACAACAACAAAACAATAATAATAATAATAATAATAATATGTCAACTAGGTTTGTGAATTAAGTTGATCTTAGTGAGAAATTTTTGATATTTGGTGTTTGATTATTGGGTTATGAGGTAGTGATGGGCTGTTGAGTTGGTTTACAGTTTGTGAGGCTTCATTGGTGGTTCTATTGCTTGTTGAGATGTTTGTGAATAAAATGGACCTTCTTGTTCGAATGTTATAGAGAGGAAAATGATCATTTTTTTGTTGCTAAGTTGTATGTCTAATTCATCAAATGATGTATATATATATATATTTATTAATGTGTAATGATTTGGTAATATGATTGTAAGACTTTGATATTGTGAACATGAGATAGTACGAATGTATGTTTTTAGTAAAGATGAAGCTTAATAGTTGAGTATGAATAAATGGTATTATGTGTGTAATACATAATCAGTTTGTATGTATTTATAATGTTGTGACAAAATGTAATGTAAATAAACATGGAATCAGTGATAAATGTTTATAGGTGTAAGCTTTAGAAGTGTCAATACATATTATCATGAGCATAAATATATTTATATATATTTGTGTGGATTGATTTTGAGAATGAATCCAGTGTGCCAATGTGGATTGATGTAATTTTGGTAGCATGTATGTAATGAGTTTAAGCATGATAAATAAGTATATATAATTGAAAGATAAGTTTTATGTATGCTTAGAGGGGTGCATGTATATGAATAATTCTAGTGTACCATGGATATGCATGAATGAATGTATGTACATGTTTAAGAGTATAAGAGATGCATATGCATATTTATATGTTATGATTTTAAGAATTTGAGTTAAAGCTAAGAATGATTTTTTAAATTTAAAGTGTTTTAAAGAAAAGTTTTCATATGCTTTTGACAGAAATATTTTCAGAAAAGGTTTGATACAATTTTGAGGCTTAAAACATGGTTTTATGTTTTTCGGGGCATGAGGTAAAACCTCACCCCAGTATGTAACTTGAGATACAGTGGAATTGACGGATGTCACATGGATTCAGGATTTGGGATTTGACCCATCCCAGCTGTATACTACTGTACACTATTTGGAATTGACAGATTCATAAACATGTGCACATGTGGAGGACTGAGGGGACGCTCTCAGATCCTCGAGCAGGACTAGGGTTGACAGATCCCCGAAATCCTGGTTTCAGAGCTTGGGTGGTAGCATTGATCCGTACCCCCAGTTCTAGTGGTGGCTACACTGCTAGTTGAGCTGTTGTCCTAGGTGTAGAGCCCTACGTTGCAATTGAGCTGTTGTCCTGGACGTAGGCCACCACCAGCCTCTGAGATGCCCAGTTGAGTTGTGGTCCTGGAAGTAGAGCAGTTTTTGTTTTCAGATTTTCAGTTTTTAGTTTTTAGTTTCAGTTTTTCAGTACAAGAATTCAAAAACAGAATTTAGAAACAGTTCTTCAGTTTTTCAGTTTTCAGTTATAGTTTTCAGAAAGAGCTTTTAGAAAAACAAAACCTCCAAAGATAGATTTCAGAAAATAATATTTCAGAACGACCGGTTTTATAAAGAGTTTCAGAAAGTAGTTTTTCAAAGAGTTTCATAAAGCAGTTTTTCAAGAAATGATTTTCAAAACGTATTTTACTAAAGCATGGCATGATAAATGTAAAGTCTAATTCATAAGTTATGCATATAAATCATACATTCTGGTTATCATTAGAAAACATATAATTGGTATTAATACATGGAGACAAGTCTGCATCAGTATGCATATATGGTTAATGTTTGTGTGTAGCATGTTCATATAGAAGTAACATTTTGTAAAGTACTAGTGCATGGTAGCATGATCTTATTTAAATGTTTATGTATCAATGATGATTGTATGAGTTGTATGCTTACTTAGAAAGAACAAATTGTAAGAATGGTAGAACATGATGAAATGCTAACACATGCATGTATACATGGTTAGTGATAGTGGATTAAATGTTTGACATTAATATTATTTTAGTATGACTGATTTGATGATATTTCAAGATTATGGAAGAAAGAAAATTATAATTAATACCTGAATTAGATTAATAAAGAGTTGATAGGAAGTAAATAGAAATCAGAGTAGCGCAGCGGAAGTAGGACATAACATGATATGATAGATAGTGATATAGTAACTTAGTGTATATGTTTGTTAATATAAATAGCAACATAGGTTAACATATGTGTGGTCATATAAAGAGAACCAAAATAAAGTGACATGCTTGTAGAATGAATAGAATTCAAGTAGTTAGATCAGACAGTTCAACTAATATAAAATGGATTTCAGACTTGCATGTGTAAGACGCTCAAGGAATGCGCATAGTTACTTACTGAGTCTTATGACTCACACCAAAACAGTGTTTGAGTTTTGCAGGTTGGTGTCCTGATTGGTCGACCACAGACACCATAGTTTGAGGAGTCGGATAGCAGCGTTGCAGTCAGCCAGTCACCAGGTCTTGGGTGGATAAGAGTCAAGTTGTTTATGAGTATAATTGTAAAGTAATTGAGTTTTTTATAAGTTTAGTTGTATAAGTTTAAGTTTGTAAAAGTTTTTATTTATACGTCTTTTCGGGTATGGAGCCCAGTTATATTTTTCTTGAGTTTATTGATTTAGTGTTTAATTATAGTGTCGGGCCTTATAGGTTGTATTGAGATGCTGGACTTGATCCAGGTTGCGTGACTTTTAGCAGAGGTCATGCCGAATTTTCATCAGAGTCATAGGCTTATGGAGGCAAGATTAGCCTGTCTCCTGCCGGTAGCATCCTAGCTTAGGTGGGATGTTACATAAGAAACCAACGAAAGTATGAAATTTACAAATGAAATGGTTTGGTATTTATAGGCAAAGAAAAGGTTTCCACCAATTTCTCCACCAAACACTCCATAAAATACTCCACCAAACATGCCACAAAACACTCCACCAAACATGGCACCAAACATGGCTAGCATGTTTGGTGGAAGTTTGACAATTTTTATTTTTGGATAATGACTTTAGTATTTAAAGATAACCCAAATTCGGATTGTTCATCCATTTCGGTCATGCAAACTTCCGAATTAGAAACTCTTATGAACTTCAAAGTTGTATATATTTGAGTCTTCTTTAATTTTGAACTTGAATCACCTCAATCCGATATCGGAGTAGAAAGTTATGGCCAAAATACGAAAATTACGCAAAGTTGAAATTTCCAAAATTGTACTTCGTTAGAACGCCATTTCAAGTTTCCAATATCTAAAATCCAAATGTAAAGTACAGTTTTTGCCCTTATTTGTTCCATATTTCGTTCTGATTGATTCCATTGAGTCCCGATTTTATTTTATCTGTAAAATGAATCAAAACGTTCATAAAACCCGAGAAACTAAATAAAATATTAAGTCAAAGGGGCGGGAAATAGTGATATATTTTCCGCTCATCATAGTTCATAGAGAGAAAACAAAGCGGGTACTTTGTTTGTGGTTTATTTATAGTTGTGTTCCATTAAGGATTGTATTAAGGGACATTTTGGGGCTGTTTTTGAGTGATTATATTATCCAAAATAGTGGCAGAAAAATCAATGAACAACGAGCATAAATTGGTGTTTTCGGTGTGCAAAACAGTCTAATTTTTGGACAGCTATTCAGGGACTTCGGGGACTAGAAAAATCATTAAAAATAAAAGTAAAACAAGTCCAAAGATGCTAGAAAATTTAGGCTAAGAAGGAGCAAAGGCAGGAAAAAATTAAGGTCGATCCCAGTGCCTAACACGCTTCCGCCGACCGAGAAATCCTTTCCTACAATTGGTATCGGAGCGAGGTTGAAACGTGTTCTTAATCATTCTCATTTTATTAAAACGTTTCTGTTTTTTAATTATTTATATGTGATATAAATATTTTTTCATGTTGTGATAAGTTGACACAAACTTTATGTTCATGTGATGAATGTTTATCTTTAAGTTCATATGATGAATGTATTGCATTGGTCATAAATTTTTCCGACTTTTATTTTTATGTAATTTTACTTTTTGGGAATATATGACCATAAGGTAATTTTTACAAAGTATTGTAAATAAAATTTATGTAAGTTTTGAGTTGTTTCAACTTCTTATGTAAATTGGAGACCTAATACCGTCAACTACTTCATAAGGAGTTTTTTCCCAATCCATGGAGCAAGATTTGAATACCAAGGGATTCCTTGGTAAATTTTGTACTAATTAGATTAGTATAGGAAAAATAAGAGATCGGTCAATGTAATTTTATTTTTTTTGTTATATGTATGTTTAATTCGAAATATTTGAATAACATGTCATATAGCTTAGAGTGCATACTCTTAATTTTAACATGCCATAATATGTAATAGATGCATGAATATTTTAGTTATAAAATTTGACTTTATGAAATTTAAAAGGGTTAAATTAGAATATGATATGCAGGAAAATAAATTAATAGGATTAATTTTTGTAATGGATTAAAAATTGGAAATTGTATTTTAATAATATATATATATAATATATATATATATATATATATATATATATATAGTGTGTGTGTGGTGTGTGTGTTTTTTTGTTTGTGTGTGTTTATAGTGCATTATGTTTTCCCTTGGTATATCGGATGGAAATCCAGACGTAAATTCCATAGCCGAGTCCGAATGGATAGTAATGTGGTATGCACTCGGTATATAATTCCACGTACTATTGGAATTTATAAGACGTTTATATTAATTAAATACTTTAATTCAAAGTTTTTGTCCCTAATTTGAATTTATAATTTTAAACTTGTAGTGAGCTAATATTTTAAGAGTAAAAATTAATTAGGTCATTAAAGCAAATTTAATTAAATTATTTTAATTAAGTAAAATACTAGTTGGGACTATTAAAAATTATTGAATAAAATTTTAAGAGTTAAAATTGGATATATTATATTACACTAGTGTATGGTTCAGTTATGTTTTAGCCACGCATAACCTTGTAGACATTAGTGAATTAAAATATTAGATATTTTAAGTAAAAACCTTTAATTTTAAAATAGTGAATGGGAGAGGAATATGTGATAATATATCCCGCGATCTGCATTGTTAGTCTGAAAAAATGAGATTCAAAAGGCACCTCGAGACATATTTATATTTTTTCCCCATCGGATGGTGTCCATTTTAGGTCAATATCAAGTTTGGATTCCTAGAGGATAAGAATTCTATATGTATCTAGTGAACTGATCTACTCTATGGTGGCACTTCACTAGTTAAGTCAAGGGTTCTGAAACAATGGGTTACACTCACAAGGAATGATTAATATTACTCGAAATTTATTGATGAAATCAAACAGGTTGGTTAACATATGAATAAGAGTTATTCCCACATATATTAATCAATTGAGATGATCTCAATCTATCATGCAAATACTTGACCTACCCTATGGCGGCACTTATTTATGGGATGGTAGATTACTGTGGCATAGTAATTCTTTTAGGTTTCTAATTCATTATGCATGGTACATGTATCTTGTTTAATTTTATGCCTAAATATTATAATGATTTTGATATATGATGAATGAATATGAAAATGCATGTATTTTTTCATCCATGGTTTCTCCGATCATTTCTATTCTCTAAAAAGACAAATTAATGGGAGAAAACTATGTAAAGTGGAAAAGTAACATGAACGCCATCTTGGTCTGTGAAGACATTAAGTTTGTCCTGATGGAGGAATGTCCTCCCGAGCCAGCCAGAAATTCTGGCCAATCTATGAGCGAAGCATGAGCCAATGGCTACAACCTTCGAGGTTCTTGCTGCAAAGAATGAGCCAATGGCTACAACATCTTTGATGATAGAGTCATTGCAGGGCTTGTTCAAGCAGCATTCATAGCAGCAACGTCATGAGGCTATGGTCTCAGCGATGACCACAAGGATGAAATAAGGAACATAAGTCCGAGAGCACATCTTAAGGATGATGACCTATCTCAACATGGCCAAAACTCATGGAGCTCGTATTGACGAGCATTGCCAGGTGACCATAATCATAGAAACTCTTCTGAAGAGTTTTGTAGTTTAAAAGCAACTATGTTATGAAAAAGATGACTTTTACTTTGACTTGGTTGCTTAATGAGCTCACCCATTACGAGTCCATGCTGATGGATCCTTGTAAGCCTAGTGAAGAGGCAAATATTGCCGAATCTACCAAATCTACAAAGAGAAGAAGAAGAAATGCACTGGGAAGGCTAAGGCAAAGCCCATGAAGAAGAACAAGAGAAGCTCCAAGGATGCCAAGCCCAAGGAAAGTGTTTCCATTACAACAAGGATGGTCATTGGAAAATGAACAGTCCTAAATATTGTAATATCCCGGCTTTTTGAAATAGGGCTGGAAGATTTTCGACTTAAAGTTTAGAATTTGGAACGTTTTAATTAAAGCTTCAACGCATTGGAAACACATAGTTTCGAGAACCGGTTACATGATTTTCTGTTTATATTGTTATACACATAAAAGTTTCTTATTTCCCCTATAAAAATAGCAAATAAACTTATATTGAGCTGATTCTTAAACCATTGGACTCGTTTTTCTGAGAAGAACAACTTTCATGTTGAACAGTTTTTGAAATTTGTATCAAGTAGCTTCAAAAATATGAATTTCCGAGAAAGCCCATGAAATGGGCATGATGGCAATTTTACGGGGGTCTAAACGTAAATTTAGAAACTTCTCTATAAATACTGTAGGCACTGTATTTTTGCATGTAAGACCCGATGATAAGTCTCATTTGGAGGCACTACCTTTTAAGTCGCGGGAGCCGCGTGAAACAGACGTCGGAAGGGAAAAAGTCTTTTTTGTTGGATTCGCTGGAGTAGCTTCGGGTTCGCTTGTTGGACCTCCGTTTAAAACACACCCTTAGCCCACTAAACACACACCAAGCCCAATCCAAGATAATTAAAAACATTTAAAATACATGTCACAAATTAAATTAATTTAAATTAAAGCTAATTGAAATTAATTTAAACCAATTAAATTAAATTGAATTAAAGCTAATTAAATTAAACCAATTAAAATAAATCTAAATTAAATTAAACTAATATTTAATTAAAATCTAAAACCAAAATTAAATAAATCATTACCAAAATTAAATAATCACCTACCTAATTAACAAATTAAATGCCTAAATAAAACAAATATCATGCCTATTAAAGTGAATCATATATATAACCTTCCTAAACAAACAAATCATGTCCCCAATTAATTTGATTTCTTTCCTTGACAAATGCATGCAAACCCTAATCCTAATCTCTCACTATAAATATAAACACAAAAATCCAACCCTATGAGGACTTCACCCTCACGGCACAAACACACAGAAAATAAATCCGCTTCAACCTCTCTCTTGCCTCTCTCTCTCACGGCCAAACTACAAACACAAAAAAAATAAACCATAGACACTCACACTCGGCCTTCCTCTCTCACTTCCCATCTCTCGGCTTCACACATAAGCAAACAACCCTCGCATACAGCCTTGTACCCACGTAACCGCCCCTCTGTCCATGCAACAAAGGCCTCTATTGCCTCCACTACACGTACAACCTTCACAGCTTCACGCCACCTGCACGCTCCACACCACGTAACTTTCAGCAGCCCTTCACGCCTTAAGCATAGCCACTCCACTGCCCCTGTTTTTGCCCTTCACGCCACATCAACCTAATTGCTTCTTTACCTTAGCGCCACCTGCCACACTCATAAACAAGATTGCACACACTCACGGCACCATACTCTTCTCAGAAAATAAATAAAAGCCGCAAAACAACCCCATTCACCGTTCAAACAGTAGCCTTCTCCAAGTAAAATAACGCCATTCACAGACCCAAAAACTACCCTAAATCATACCCAAAATACACCCCTGAAACAGCCCCTCCATTCACCAAAACAGTCCCCTTAAAATAGTGGCCTAAAAATAATCCTAAAACCGCAAAACAGTGACCGAAAAAACAGCAGCAAAACAGCAGCCCCTAGCCTCCAAAATCGCCAAAATAGTTCCTTAACACACCTGAAACAGTGACCAGAAAATACAGAGAAAACGTCAGCAAAACGGAAGGAAAACAGTGACCAAAACAGTAAAACAGCGAGCTAAGACGTTAATCCAGTGAACCGGAAGAGTAGTGCGGAGTGATAGCCCTTCCGACGGCCGTGAAACGCGAGTCCGAAAGTCGACATAAAAGGTTAGACCTGAGGGTACTTTTCCTATTATTTCCATCTATCTTTTTAATTGTTTTATTCATTTTTATCGCATGAGAGTCGTTTATTGGTGCATGATTGTGGAATGGTTGTATGTTGTGGCCCTTGAATAAAATGAAAAATGTGTCGCCTCTCGTGGTATATATGATGGAAACCCGGACATAAATTTCATAGCCGATTCTGAATGGACGGTAGTATGATCTGTACTCGGGATACAACTCCACGTATCACTTGAGTAAACGGTGCATATTTCGTTTTATGTTGTTTTGATTGTTTATTATTCGCTACTTGATTTCGCATGTTATTTGTTTATGTAATGATGAGATATAAAGCACATGGGCTTAGTAAGTGCGATTAAAGGTCCTCTATTTTGAGAGGTTAAAATCATTTACCACGATGCTTTGCCGCGCCGGATGATGTATATTCGGTTGAATGTGAGATGTGTTCAATTGGGTATACGAAGTCCGATATTGTTGTCTTTATTTTTTATATGCATGATGTGATCGAGCGCATGGGCTTAGTAAGTTGGATTAAAGGTCCCATATTTTGAGGGGATAAAATCCTTACCACGATGCTTTGCCGCGTCGGTGATGTATATTCGGTTGAATGTAAGATGTGTTCAATCGGGTATACGAAGTCCGATGTTATTGTCTTTATTTTTTATATGCATTATGTGATCGAGCGCATGGGTTTAGTAAGTTGGATTAAAGGTCCCATATTTTGAGGGGTTAAAACTCTTTACCACGATGCTTTGCCACGCCGGTTGATGTATATTCGGTTGAATGTAAGATGTGTTCAATCGGGTATACGAAGTCCGATATTGTTGTCTTTATTTTTTATATGCATGATGTGATCGAGCGCATGGGCTTAGTAAGTTGGATTAAAGGTCCCCTATTCTGAGGGGTTAAAATCATTTACCACGATGCTTTGCCGCACCGGTTGATGTATATTCGGTTGAATGTAAGATGTGTTCAATCAGGTTTACGAAGTTCCATATAGTTATCTTCATTTTTGTACGCATTGTAATGAAAGGCGTATGGGCTTATTATGTTGGACTAAAAGGTTCTCTGTTTGGGGAAGAAAAGCCTAAAAGGCTACCTTTACCACGATATTTGCCACGTCTTCCATCCATTGATTGCATCATCTACCATTGTCTTAGCTTGATCTATTGTCACTCGTATATCCAGGTTATGATAGCATTTGGGTATTATTTCTTACGGTATATAGGATGGAAACCCAGACATAAATTCCGTAGCCGATTCCAAATGGACGGTAGTACGGTCTGTACTTGGGATACAATTCCACGTACCAGTTGAAAAATGCCCACGTGTGTGTCAATCTTAGATATCATATTCCATATCACGTCATTGTATGTTTATTCTGTATTCATAATTGCCTCTTCAATTGTTTATTTTAATTATGAGCCTAATTGTCTTTCCTTAATATGCATATTTGTATGGATGTCATTTGTTTGCGCTTCTGTGTCTACCAATGTGAAATTGTATGCTTTCCGTATGTCAATTTATCTTTATGCATGCAATTCGGACATAGATTATATGCAAATAGGTTGTATGCAAATTGGGATATAGATTATATACAAATAGGTTGTATGCAAATTGGGACATAGATTGTACGCAAATAAGTTGTATGCAAATATGAAGATGTTTACATGTGAAGTTGGATGAACTTTTGATTTATGCATGTGAAATAGAATTCCCTTGGGAATGTATGTTGCTAGATTCGATTAAATTATTGCACAAATCATTTTATTACAAGTGGCATAAGTAAGGAACCATTCCGAACCCAACGGTTTGAGGTCTTCCCTAGCGAGGGGTGAGTGCGGCCTTAAATCTTTGTCCCGGTTCACACCGGGTGCGACTCCATTATTCTCCGGTTTAGTCCCCCGCGGGCTACTCCGTACTCCCAACCGGGCCATGAGCCCGGAACAGCATGCGTCGCTCAGTTTATGTGTCCACAGTCTGGCGACTCCACTGGGGATAGATAATCGGCCCCGAAATAATGTCTTGTAATATTATGATTTGTGCTTTAATTAACCGTGTCTACTTTGAGTAAAAGGGTTTAATCAAGGGCATATTGTTTAGGCTGGGTAATGGTTTCGTGTCTTCCTTCACTCACTACCTTTCTAGAAGGGAAAGCTGTGAAGGCACCTAGATAATCATCTACTTGTAACCTATTGTGACAGACTAATCTAGAGGACTTGTTGCTTATTCCTATCACCAAGCGATAAGAGCCTAAAAGGCTTGGGTACTTAAGGGAGCCTCGCTCCACCCTCCATCTGGGGAATCTGCAACAAGAAATCCATTTGATAGTTAGTCACACGCTATGACTTGTTGGCACGTAATTTAGGGTATAAAAAAAAGTGCGCTCACTTAGTCGCTCGAACCTTGAGTGGGGAGACCTAGTTGTGGGCAATCCTTCGCTAGCGAGAGTCTTTGTCTATACTCCCATGAACCCACACGTAGACCGGTGTTGTATGGCCTATATCAACTATTTCCTTGTGTTTGTGGACCATCCTCATTTGGATGCGGTTGGACTTTTTGTCAGAAATACGAACTTGTTTTGCCATTTAAACTGGGGCGAGTTCGTATCCTATGACAATTAGGCCCAAAGCTTATGAAATGTTGGTGGGCCACTCTGTAGAACTTATTGCTTTATGCTTGAATTATCTTGTTATTTTGTGTTTTGGACCATCGTTATTTGGATCCAGTTGGACCTTTTGTCAAGAGATGTGAACTTGTTGGGCCATTTAAACTGGGACGAGTTCCTGTCCTTTGACAGTTGGGCCAAAGGCTTCTAAAATGCCGGTGGGCCATTTTATGTATAGGCCTTTTATCATTTGAAGTTATTTGGTTATGTTATCGCGAAGTGTAAACCTGTTGGGCCATTTCAACTGGGACAAGTTTGCACCGCGCAATAATATGATTGAACACTTTAAGATGATAATGGGCCAATTAGTGCAAATTCTTTTATAAGCTTATTTATTCCATACATCGCATACATGACATGCACTCATGCATACACGCATCATGGTAACCCCTTATGTTCCAAAAAGCCATCATAGATACCCGTTGGGTTGGGGGAAGACTTGTCAGAAGACCATCAGCCAACATGAGTGAGTCAGTCAATGAGGGATCCCGCCTAGATCAATTGGAGTCCAAAGTAACAGGAATTATTGAGATATTGCAAGTTCTTACTAATGTTGTGGCCAGTTTGACCGTACTTTGTATAGCCTATAACAGAAAGATGAACAATCAGAATGAAAAGATCATCAGGGAACCTTCGGAAACCAAGCCCATTTCCCCTAAGGTTGCCCCTGTTAGAAACAGACGATTCTCCAAACTTGGTAGACCTTTATTAGAGGTGTTTAAAGAGCTGGAAAAGCAAGGACTCATAATTCCCTTAGAGCCCAGACCACTTCCAAACCCTGTACCACGCTACCTTAAGCTAAACCTTTACTGTACTCACTACCACCAGCAAAGAGGCCATGAAACTAATAACTGCATCCGCCATAGGCACGAGATCCAAAACCTCATTGATGCCCATAAAATACCCAACCCGGAAAAGAACAACCCAGCATACACAGAAAACCTCCACCTACCTATATTATTGACTCCGGCCTACTCGACAATCTTGTCTTCCAAACCCACAACTACCAAACTTCTCGCATGGGGGTACAAGGCAACAGTGGTAAAAGTGAAATAAAGTAGAGGGAGGATCTTTGGGAAAACTTCTCCAACAGTGATGAGACGGAGGTTGCAAAAGGGAGAAGTGAATGGGAAGAGGAACTACTGTACCTGGAGAAACTGATGGTCGAAGGAAATAAGAAAGCAAGGGAAAATAAAGTTGCAATTTATGGAGTTGTTTGTCTCCCAGATCTTATTCAGTTGTGATCCAGCATTTATTAATAGAGACATTGATTTTGTCTATTTGTTCGAACCTTTTCTTAATGATAATAAAGATGTTCATTTCATTAACTTGCCTGGTTCTCTACAACACGAGTATATTTGACAAAAATATTCAACCTTGGTATTATGATACTCAGTGATATTTCGAACCCGGTGAATTTTTGGAAGAAGCAAGCAAACAGACAAGATAGCCGTTCAGTAATGGGAAATTGGGCAGTGAGGCTGTCCGACTTGGAAGAGAATGAGTTCACCAAGCTGATCAATGTTGACAAATTGAAACAGTACTTTACTTGAGGAAGAAAAGACCGAGCAGTCACCAAGGGCATTGGCGGAAGACCTAACCCGACGGGATAGGAAACACATGCATGTATGCATACACGTAACCCATTTTGCATTCCTTTTGTGTTTGTTTTGTTTTGTGTTCACAGGTTTTGAAGAAGAAAAGGGAAAGCGACAAAGACAAGCCATTCAGAAACAGTGAAAGCACAATATCAGATTCAGGTAATAATCCTAGGGCTGAGGCCCATATTGGTGACAGAGGCGGGTAGTAATCTGAGGGTTGAGGCCCACATTGGTGCTAGTTTTGGGGAGGAGTCCCAGGGCTGAGGCCCATATGAGTTTGAGTTTCGGGAATGGATCTCAAGGGGCGAAGCCCACATTATCAGAAGATGACGGAAGAATTCTGTGGAATTAGTGAAAAAAAAAAAGACAAATGAGAGAGAGAAATCTTTGATAGTTAGACATATGTGCGGTGATGACATTGTTTGCTGTAGGGAGAAGCTTGAGAAATGATAAGTGTGAGACGTACTCTCGTCCGGTATTCTGAATGGATTGATCTCAGCTAGACTCGCGAGCATTTGATTACGGGATCTCAACAGTGGAAACCTGAGTGGTTGGCAAGATGACTAGCTGAATTTATGATGGATCGATGAATGACCATTAGCCTGGATGTCCACCCTGGTTTACTTATGCTACGATAAATGATATGGTTGGGAACAAGAAAGTCTCTAAAAAGAAAAGAAAAATAGACCGCCTATAACTGATAAGCGTGAAGCTACCCATGGGTGAGTATTAGGACCACAATGAGGAGAAATGCTACCTTAAAGGGTAGGTGTGAAAGAAAAAAAAATGAAAAGAATGAAAAGAAAAAGACAAGAAAAGAGAAGAAGACCATATCATGTTGGGTATGACAAAGTAATCACAGAGTGTGATCAAGAAATCCAGTTTGGTTAGACCCACCGATCCGATTCTCCGAAACGAAATCATAGAGTTAGTTCACTTAAGGAATAAAATGCGAAAGAGCCTTGACACACACACACTAAGAGTCTAGTTCAGATCACCTATTCAGAGGATCGGAGTTGAGTGTATCAAGTACTTTGAAGGTTCTCAGGTTTCGATGCAAAAGCATTCGTTGAGGAAAAGAATATGTCTAGCTATCAAGATTATCTCATGAGAGGCAATTTATATGTTGAAATGACACATTAGCATCAGAACCAGTCTTGCCGGGTATGGCACTCTGAGGGTTGAGGCCCACGTCTTTATCAGTATCAGTCTTGCCGAGTATGGCACTCTGAGGGCAAGGCCCACATATTTATCAGAATCAGTCTTGCCGGGTATGGCACTCTGGGGGCGAGGCCCACATCTTTATCAGAATCAGTCTTGCCGGGTATGGCACTCTGGGGGCGAGGCCCACATCTTTATCAGAATCAGTCTTGCCGGGTATGGCACTCTGGGGGCGGGGCCCACATCCTTATTAGAATCAGTCCTGCTTGGTATGGCACTCGGGGGCGAGGCCCGCATCACATCAGTATCAGTTTGGGGGCGAGACCCACATCAGTATCAGTATGCGGGCGAGGCCACATCAATATCAATCTGCGGGCGAGGCCCACAACAGTATCAGTCTGCGGGCGAGGCCCATATCAGTACCGGTTTGGGGCGAGGCCCACATCTACATCAGTATAAGTTTTTTGGGATGAGTCCCAGGGTCGAGGCCCATATCAGCATCAGTTTCAGGGATGAGTCCCAGGGCCGAGGCCTACGTCATCATCAGTATCAGTTGCGGGGATGAGTCCTAGGGCCGAGGCCTACGTCATCATCAGTATCAGTTGTGGGGATGAGTCCCAGGGTCTAGGCCCATAGCAGTATCGGTTTCAGGGATGAGTCTTAGGGTCGAGGCCTACATCATCATCAGTATCAGTTTTAGGGATGAGTCACAGGGTCGAGGCCCGCAACAGTATCAGTATCAGTTTTAGGGATGAGTCCCAGGGTCGAGACCCATATCAGCATCAGTAGCAGTTTGGAGATGCGTTCCAGGGTTGTAACCCACTTCATCAGTAGCAGCAGTTTTAGGGATGCGTCCCACGGTTGTACCCACTTCTTCAGCATCAACAGTTTTGGGGATGCGTCCCAGGGTCGAGGCCCACATTATATCAGTAGTATTGGGGATGCGTCCTAGGGTTGTAACCCAATTCATCAGAATCAGCAGTTTGGGGATGCGGCCCAAGGTTGAGGCCATATTTTATCAGCAATTTTTGGGATGCGTCCCAGGGTCGAGGCCCATTTTGGTAGCATTATCGGGATGTATCCCAGGGCCGTGAGCCCCCGTTTTCGGTTGCAGTTATCGGAATGCGTCCCAGGGCCGTTGGCCCCCTGCACCTTTAGTTTTGGGGATGCGTCTCAAAGTCGAGGCCCATTTTTGCAACGTTATCGGGATGCGTCCCAGGGCCATGAGCCCCCGATGTCGGTTGTAGTTATCGGGATGCGTCCCAGGGGCGTTGGCCCCCTACACCTTTAGTTTTTGGATGCGTCCTAGGGTCGAGGCCCATTTTGTCAGCGGTATTGGGATGCGTCCCAAGGTCGAGGCCCCCGTTGTCGGTTGTAGTTATTGGGATGCATCCCAAGATCGAGGTCCACTGCAGTTCCAGTTTGGGGATGCGTCCCAGGGTCGAGGCCCACACATCAGTTGAAGTTATTGGGATGCGTCCCAAGATCGAGGTCTACTGCATCATCAACTCAGCAGAGCAGCATGCAAGTCAGGTGGCAGCTGGCGAGCCAGGTAAGTAAAAATGCATTGCTTAACTTTGATAGGATTGTCACTGTTACACATTACACAAGTCCCATCAAAGTGGGGGCGACTGTAGGCACTGCATTTTTGCATGTAAGACCCGATGATGAGTCTCATTTGGAGGCACTACCTTTTAAGTCGCGGGAGCCGCGGGAAACAGACGTCGGAAGGGAAAAAGTCTTTTTTGTTGGATTCGCTAGAGTAGCTTCGGGTTCGCTTGTTGGACCTCCGTTTAAAACACACCCTTAGCCTACTAAACACATACCAAGCCCAATCCAAAGATAATTAAAACATTTAAAATACATGTCACAAATTAAATTAATTTAAATTAAAGCTAATTGAAATTAATTTAAACCAATTAAATTAAATTGAATTAAAGCTAATTAGATTAAACCAATTAAAATAAATCTAAATTAAATTAAACTAATATTTAATTAAAATCTAAAACCAAAATTAAATAAATCATTACCAAAATTAAATAATCACCTACTTAATTAACAAATTAAATGCCTAAATAAAACAAATATCATGCCTAATTAAAGTCAATCAAATATATAACCTTCCTAAACAAACAAATCATGTCCCCAATTAATTTGATTTCTCTCCTTAACAAATGCATGCAAACCCTAATCCTAATCTTTCACTATAAATATAACACATAATCCAACCCTATGAGGACTTCACCCTCACGACACAAACACACAGAAAATAAATCCTCTTCAACCTATCTTTTGCCTCTCTCTCTCACGGCCAAACTACAAACACAAAAATAATAAACAATAGACTCTCACACTCGGCCTTCCTCTCTCACTTCCCATCTCTCGGCTTCACACATAAGCAAACAACCCTCGCATATAGCCTTGCACCCACGTAACTGTCCCTCTGTCCATGCAACAAAGCCCTTCATTGCCTCCACTACACGTACAACCTTCACAGCTTCACGCCACCTGCACGCTCCACACCACGTAACTTTCAGCAGCCCTTCACGCCTCAAGCATAGCCACTCCACTCCCCCTGTCTTTGCCCTTCACGCCACAGCAACCATCATCCACCCACAAATTCAATCAAAAAAACTGCCAAGCCCTTCACCCTAATTGCTTATTTACCTTAGCGCCACCTGTCACACTCATAAACAAGATTGCATACACTCACGGCACCATACTCTTCTCGGAAAATAAATAAAAGCCGCAAAACAACCTTATTCACCATTCAAACAGTAGCCTTCTCCAAGTAAAATAACGCCATTCACAGACGCAAAAACAACCCTAAATCATACCCAAAATACACCCCTCAAACAGCCCCTCCATTCACCAAAACAGTCCCCTTAAAACAGTGGCCTAAAAATAGTCCCAAAATCGCAAAACAGTGACCAAAAAACAGCAGCCCCTAGCCTCAAAAAATCGTCAAAATAGTCCCTTAACACACCTGAAACAATGACCAGAAAATACAGAGAAAACAGCAGTAAAACGGAAAGAAAACAACGACCAAAACAGCAAAACAGCGAGCTAAGACGTTAATCCAGTGAACCGGAAGAGTTACGGAGTGATAACCCTTCCAACAGCCGTGAAACGCGAGTCCGAAAGTCGACATAAAAGGTTAGACATGATGGTACTTTTCCTATTATTTCCATCTATCTTTTTAATTGTTTTATTCATTTTTATCGCATGAGAGTCGTTTATTGGTGCATGATTGTGGAATGGTGTATGTTGTGGCCCTTGAATAAAATGAAAAATCTGTCGCCTCTCGTGGTATATAGGATGGAAACCCGGACATAAATTTCATAGCCGATTCCGAATAGACGGTAGTATGATCTGTACTCAGGATACAACTCCACGTACCACTTGAGTAAACGACACATATTTCGTTTTTTGTTGTTTTGATTTGTTTATTATTCTCTACTTGATTTCCGCATGTTATTTGTTTATGTAATGATGAGATAAAGCACATGGGCTTAGTAAGTGCAATTAAAGGTCCTCTATTTTGAGAGGTTAAAATCCTTTACCACGATGCTTTGCCGCGCCGGATGATGTATATTCGGTTGAATGTGAGATGTGTTCAATCGGGTATACGAAGTCCGATATTGTTTTATTTATTTTTTATATGCATGATGTGATCGAGCGCATGGGCTTAGTAAGTTGGATTAAAGGTACCTTATTTTGAGGGGTTAAAATCCTTTACCACGATGTTTTGCCGCGCCGGTTGATGTATATTCGGTTGAATGTATGATGTGTTCAATCGGGTATACGAAGTCCGATGTTATTGTCTTTATTTTTTATATGCATTATGTGATCGAGCGCATGGGTTTAGTAAGTTGGATTAAAGGTCCCATATTTTGAGGGGTTAAAACCCTTTACCACGATGCTTTGCCACGCTGGTTGATGTATATTCGATTGAAAGTAAGATGTGTTCAATCGGGTATACGAAGTCCGATATTGTTGTCTTTATTTTTTATATGCACGATGTGATCGAGCGCATGGGCTTAGTAAGTTGGATTAAAGGTCCCCTATTCTGAGGGGTTAAAATCCTTTACCACGATGCTTTGCCGCGCCGGTTGATGTATATTCGGTTGAATGTAAGATGTGTTCAATCGGGTATACGGAGTTCCATATAGTTATCTTCATTTTTCTACGCATTGTAATGAAAGGCGCATGGGCTTATTATGTTGGACTAAAAGGTTCTATGTTTGGGGAAGAAAAGCCTAAAAGGGTACCTTTACCACGATATTTGCTGCGTCTTCCATCCATTGATTGCATCATCTACCCTTGTCTTAGCTTGATCTATTGTCACTCGTATATCCAGGTTATGATAGCATTTGGGTATTATTTCTCGCGGTATATAGGATGGAAACCCAGACAAAAATTCTGTAGCCGATTCCGAATGGACGGTAGTGCGGTCTGTACTTGGGATATAATTCCACATACCACTTGAAAAATGCCCACGTGTGTGTCAATCTTAGATATCATATTCCGTATCACGTCATTGCACGTTTATTCTGTATTCATAATTGCCTCTTCAGTTGTTTATTTTCATTATGCGCCTAATTTTCTTTCCTTAATATGCATGTTTGTATGGATGTCATTTGTTTGCGCTTCTGTGTCTACCAATGTGAAATTGTATGCTTTCCGTATGTCAATTTATCTTTATGCATGCAAATTCGGACATAGATTATATGCAAATAGGTTGTATGCAAATTGGGACATAGATTATATGCAAATATTTTGTATGCAAATTGGGACATAGATTGTACGCAAATAGGTTGTATGCCAATATGAAGATGTGTTACAAGTGAACTTGGATGAACTTTTGATTTATGCATGTGAAATAGAATACCCTTGGGAATGTATGTTGCTAGATTCGATTAAATTATTGCACAAATCATTTTATTACAAGTGGCATAAGTAAGGGACCATTCCGAACCCAACGGTTTGAGGTCTTCCCTTGCGAGGGGTGAGTGCGGCCTTAAATCTTTGTCCCGGTTCACACCAGGTGGGCGACTCCATTATTCTCCGGTTTAGTCCCCCGCGTGCTACTCCGTACTCCCAACCGGGCCACGAGCCCGGAACAGCATGCGTCGCCTAGTTTCTGTGTCCCACAAATACCTTATAGTTTATGGTTATTTCGAAAATGAAAAAACATAACAAAATCCACCACACGACCCCCCATCCCCAAAATGCACCTAAAGTTCCATGCTCGCTCCGGCGGCATGCCGACCAACGTCTGCTAATGCGAAGGCACATGGGGATGCGCCGGCCACCCGCCTGTCTTATAGTGGCCGGAGGCTATCCCTAGATCTCCAGCAACGGTGAGAAGGAGAGAGAAAATAGGCGGTGATGGGTTTGTCATTCTCGGCTCGTCGCTTTATTTCATGACCTGAGCCACCCACCAAATCGAAGCTCTCGGAGAGTACTACAAGTTGGCGATAATGGATTTTACGTTCCTTAAACGGGTGTATATGAATCTAGTAGAGAAAGAAATGATGAATAGTAACATCGAATAACCAGTAACTCTGATAGGAATTCCCTCGATTCCAACGTGTTCGTGGGATCGTTTAGACTCCGTATATGCCCTTGAAATCTCGGTAAGTCCTCCCGATAAAAACTAGCAAATTTAAAGTTTTTTGATAAATGTTTGGATGTACTACAACTAGCTTCGTAGATTAGCATACTGATATAAATTGAATTGTTTGAGCATGAGTATATTGAATATGTGTATTTGGTAGAAATGGGTGAAAACGGAACAGATTGGATCGATCCGATAGGTTATGAAAGTTTTCGGTTAAAGTAGATTTTTCATGTATTGATGTGTTTTTTTATCGTAATGATAGATATGAGTCATATATAATGTTATGATAGTGTTTAGATAAATTCGGGTAGGTTCGGAGGGTTCAGGACCCTTCCGTTGCGTTTGCGGAAACGTTTTCGCATAATTTTCCAAAAACACGTAAACCAATGATGTAAGTTATCTAGTGGGATGATTTTTATTTTTTAATGGTGTTTTAATATTATTGAAATTGAAATCATTGAAATCGGACTTGATTCGCTTGTCCCGTAAAGATCCATAATTTTGTCTTAGTTATCCCAAGAATTATGTAAGGTTGCGATTTTGATGACATTTCGTCATTTGTTATGGAAGATTTGACTAGGACCTAGAGTGCTCTGAAGACATGTAAGTAATCTATACGATGAGTACTTGAATGTTGACTCATGTTTAAATATATATATAATATATTATATATATATATATATATATGTATAAGACGAGGATATTTAAGGGATATTCTTGAGAACAAAGTTCGAGTTTACATATGGTTAGGCTAATCGATCACCACATGTATGGATCATTGTTATTGATATGATATGAAGTGAGATATGAAATGAGACTAATGTTTATGTGTATGTATGGATGTATGAAAGTGTAAGAATCGGTAATGATATGTATACGTGTATGTAAATATATAAGTATGTATAAGTATAAGCACATGCATAAGTATAAGAACATGTATTCACATATACGTATGATGTTAAGATATGTATAGGTTGGGTATACAAAATCGGTAAATGGAACAAATCATGATTTCTAAATTAGTATAAGCTAAGATATTTTGGATGGGTAAAGTACATGTGCGAAGGGATGTGTTCATGAATGGATGTCTTAATTGGTAAATTTTTGTACATGGATGTTTCTGATAAGAATTATGGAAATTGAGTGTATTTGATTGATAAGTAGAAGACATGAAGATTGTCAAAGGCTATGGTATCTAAATTCAAAGTAATATGTATATTCATATGTTTGGTGTATATATGTATGTGTATGTCTATTCTGATGATTAAGCAGAGTTTATCATGAATGTATTTGTGTAAGAGAAATCGTGTGATGAGTTTGAGTTACGTGATATGTGTGCATGCTTATATGTTTATTGGTTGATGATTTTGTGGTGTAGAAGGCCAGATGGTTAAGAATCCGTTTGGAGGGAATTCATCTCATTCCTATTCTAAAATAGGTAATGAGTCTCGTACGAGCATTGTATGTGTAAGCCAGCCATAAGTTTGTATTATTTGACGATGTGTTCTCTGACGTACTAATTATTTTATTTGTTTCGTTATCAGTTGTACGATGATTTTATATATGTTTGATTGTATTTATCTGTATGATGGAATTCGTAAGATTTATGGACATTGTATGGTTATGTGAAGTGAATGAATGATTTGAAAACTGATGTGAATATCAAATGTTATAAAGTGTGTTTGTTAAGTTGTATTTGTATATATATATGTAAGAACTCTGAAATTATATTTGCATATATATAAGAGAATTGTGCTACGTGTAGACACTGTATTTTTGCATAAAGCCCAATGATGAGCCTCGTATGTAGGCACTACCCGATAAGTTGCGGAAGTCACGGGAAACGGACGTCGGAAGGGAAAATTCAAGAAATAAATACATCATCAAATTTAACTCGCTAATTATCCTCGGGTTCGCTTGATTGATCTCTGTTTTAAAATATTAGCCTCGGCCCAAAACCCTCGCAACCCATGAAAAGCCCACTTGGCCCAAAACCCCCGCACCCATCCAAAGCCCATTTCGCCCAAGCCCAATCCAAAAATAATTAAATCACATTTAAAACACATGTCAATATCCAATCAAATCCTCTTTCTAATTTAAATCAAATTCCATTCCTAATCCAATTAAATCACCTTCCAAATTAAAGAAATCCCCCACAAAAAATACACAATATCTTTTCCTTAAACAAATACACTTATATTTGCATGATTTTGTTTCCTTGTTTGAAGATCCCATGCACAAGGAAACCCTAGCTCACTCTTATAAAAAGAGACCTAAACCAACCCTAATCTTCTTTTCACTCCTCACGGCATCACCCAAAAAGAAGAACCCTAAGAAATCTAATCTCTCTCACGCCTTTCTCACTTCTCACGATTCCTCACGGCAACACAAACCAGAGAAACAAACCCTAAACAAGCCCATTAGCCTCTCTCCATTCCCTAGCTCTCTATCTATCATATCTCTCTTCTCTCGTCATCCCCTTCTCTTATCACTCAACCGACAACCCAAGCCACCCACGGCTCCTCCATAGCTAACCAAATCAGCCAAACCGTGACAAAAAACTCAGCCCTAAACGCCACACACTGCCTTACACACGCTAACACTCACACACGAAAACAAACGATGCCTTTTACCCTTCATTCAAATCACGCACACAGGCCACGTTAAAGCCCACTGACCGTACCAACATAAACCAAAGCCACGCCACAGAGCAGCCCCTTTACCAAGCCAACAAACTACCACTTAAACCCTCTCACGTAATCCTAATCTTCTCTCGCCCCTCTCTTCTCTGATCCACCAAACACACACCACGTGAATCACAATTACACACAGGCAAAACGCCCAGCAGTGCATAACCGACCCAACTCACTCTCTCAACATACATGCCCTTCACCGACTCACAATGTAGTGCACAACTGACACAAATAGAGCAACCGAATTCAGCCCTCACCGAATAGAATCCAGAATGAGAAAATAGCCGAAACAGTGAGTAAAATAGTCCCCTATTTCACCAAAAATAACACCCCCAGAACAGTCCAAATATCACCCCAAAACAGTGAACAAATACACTCCAAAGCAGTCCAAAACAGTGAAGAAAAATGCAGTCCAAAACATCAAAGGAAACAACAAAAACAGTGAACCAGTAAAGTGATGGAGCTTTAACCCTTCCGGCGACGGTGTAACGCATTGTTGGTTTCTAAAGTTGTCCCCAGATCATTCAAGCATAAAAACATGAGAATACATTAAAGAAGTATGGCGGAATCATACTTACAATGAACGGCTTTAGGATGCGTCAAACACAAAATTTTGCTCCTTGAAGGTCACGGCCAAGCCCCAAATTTTGTTGAAGATGAAGAAGCTCCAAGCTTTGAGAGGATTCCAAGCTCTTAAGATGGTTTGCCTATCACCTTTAATGATTCTTGAAGTGTGCTAGCAAGTAAAGAAAAGAAAACAATTTCCTTGTTCTTGGTGGGAGACTCACGGCAATGAGAGCTAGGGAGAGAGAGAGAGTTTTTTTTTTGTTGATTTTGTTTCCGAAACAAAATTATGCCTAAAATGTTTTACCAAAGTTTGGTATATGGCTTTCAAAAAGTCAAAACCATTTTGGAGCCAAAATGGCAATTAAAGCTCTCAACAACCAACATCATGAATAGTGACAAGTTGTCATTCACCAAAAGGTGACTAGACATCCATCACTAAAGTGACATGTGATGTGACGAGTGATGTGACTTACGGCCGCACTAGATTCAAAATCGGAGTGGCCTTGCAAACACATTCTGGGATCGGGCTCGTTAATTCCGAATTAACGAATTTTCCGTTGCGCCGTAATTAAATCAAATTTAATTAAATAATAATGCCAAACAAAATTACTATTCACGTTGCTAGCGAATTAATTCTAAATTAATTCGTTAGCACGAATTAAAATCCAATTTTAATTCCGCGTCGAAAACTAATTTTGTTTAAAATATCGAATATATTATTTTATCGATTAATTCTGAATTAATCGTTGTCTCTCTTCAAATAGTATTTTATCCCAGATAAAATATCTCCGTTATTAATCCAAGATTAATTAAGTTCGAATCATTCGTCATCTGTGAATCTTCTGGAAGCGACCCAAGAGAGCCTTGGATATGTTGGCAGTAAATCCGGTCGTCGGACTATCCGAACACGTACGTACCTCGTACTACGTTCTTACCGATTTACGAGACATGGTTGGCTTCTAGCAAAGCGTCATGCCTACCCAATTCTCCAGAAATATTCTTAATGGAATATACGATCTTTGTCAGACGTAGTATACGTAGTATTGCGTATAGCAATCCAGTATCGGATGTCACATGCAAGGCCTGGGGTTGGAATAGTGTCTGCCCCGTACGAAGCATATATCGGATTACAAGCAACTAGTCTCTTTAATCGGATAATCATGACCGTGTCATATTATCCCGATGGTTGCAACCATTTAGAGTACCAGTTATGTATCCCTGCGTGATCATCATCTCCATATGAATGAAGTGATACTTCCATCTTGAGATCACATCCAATACATAACGATTCTCAATAAACCCATAAGAGGCGTACACAGAACCTGTTAAAGTCCTGGACGACCAAAACCAAAGCGTATTGATTGTCGCAAGTACTAGCGATGTAAGTCTCAGGTTAAGATCAAATACACCTACCCTGATGCGGATTCCCATAGACACATAGTCATACTACCAATGGGATTCCGCGGGGTCTATCTAGAGCGAAGCTGTTTCCGTGCCATCGTTAAACACAACCTCCTATCACACTTGCATAAATATCCAATACTTAAATATATGAGAACTATGCTGTTACGCTTCCATAACACGCATAAGTGCAATACTAGTCTATTCCGCATTATCGATGTCCAGTCTCGATAATACTACGACTAGGGATATTTAATGATTAAACCTTTATGGATTGATACTGTCTCATATCTTATTATCCGGAACTAATCATAGGGACTTTTATCATTTATATATTTAAGTAATCAAATTACAAAATGATAAAATGCAATTTCATTGCTACATAATTAATTTGTACAAAAACCACAATGTCTTTTACAAATAGTGACGTTGTGGGTCATAATTGTCTAACAATCTCCCACTTGGCCTATAGCCAGTCACTCAAGCATCTAATACCTGAACTATGTACATGTATCTCAAACTTTTGCTGAGGAATAGCTTTCGTCAGCGGATCTGCAATGTTGTCCTCTGATGTGACCTTCTCGATCTTCACATCGCCACGATATATGATCTCACAAATCATATGGAAACGTCGAAGAACAAGCTTCGATCGTTGATGAGACCGTGATTCCTTAGCCTGCGCTATAGCCCCATTATTGTCACAATACAATGGAACAGGCTCAGCTGCTAACAGAACTACTCCTAATCCAATTGTGAATTTTCAGATCCAAACTGCCTCTTTTGCTGCTTCAGCTGCAACAATATACTCTGCTTCAGATGTTGAATCGGCAATAGTTTATTGCTTGGAAGATTTCCAGCTTACTGCTCAATTATTCAAACAAAATACGTACCCGGATTGCGACTTGCAGTCGTCTTTGTCGGTTTGGAAAATTACATCGGTATACCCAGTTACCTCAAGTTCTCCATCTCCATAGATTAAGAAAGCATCCTTAGTTCGTCTAAGATACTTAAGGATATTCTTAACCGCCATCTAGTGACCTTCACCTGGATCGGCCAGATAGCGACTACACATGCTCAAAGCATACGAGACATCAGGTCGCATACATATCATGGCATACATGATCGATCCGACTGCTGAGGTGAACGGAATCTGACTCATATTGTCTCTCTCATCTTGAGTTTTAGGACACATGTCCTTAGATAGAGTGACGCCATGTGACACTGGCAACAGTCCCCTCTTGGATAGATCCATGTTGAATCTCTTCAACACTTTGTCAATGTACGTGCTCTGGGATAGTCCAAGCAGCTTTCTAGATCTATCCCGGTAGATCTTTATTCCCAGAATAAAGGCTGCTTCTCCCAGCTTTTTCATGGAGAATTTTAATGAAACCCAAGCTTTCACCGACGTTCACATGGGAATGTAATTTCCTATAAGCAATACAACATCATCATAAAGGACAATGAATGTCAGTGTGCTCCCACTAACCTTCTTATACACAGAGGGATCATCCTCGCTTTGAACGAAATCATATTCTTTTATGATCTCATCAAAATATTGATTCCAAGAACGCGATGCTTGCTTCAATCCATAAATGGATCGATTTAACTTACAAACCTTGTTTGCAAGTCTTGGCACGACAAAACCATTAGGCTGTTGCATGTAAATATCCTCCAAAAGGTTTCCGTTAAGGAAAGCGGTTTTGACGTCCATCTGCCAAATCTCGTTATCGAAATATGCAGCAATAGCAAGCATTATGCGAATGGATTTAATCATGGCAACTGGTGAAAAAGTTTCATCGTAATCGACACCATGTCGTTGACGATACCCCTTCGCTACAAGACACATAGTCATACTACCAATGGGATTCCGCGGGGTCTATCTAGAGCGAAGCTGTTTCCGTGCCATCGTTAAACACAACCTCCTATCACACTTGCATAAATATCCAATACTTAAATATATGAGAACTATGTTGTTACGCTTCCATAACACGCATTAGTGCAATACTAGTCTATTCCGCATTATCGATGTCCAGTCTTGATAATACTACGACTAGGGATATTTAATGATTAAACCTTTATGGATTGATACTGTCTCATATCTTATTATCCGGAACTAATCATAGGGACTTTTATCATTTATATATTTAAGTAATGAAATTACAAAATGATAAAATGCAATTTCATTGCTACATAATTAATTTGTACAAAAACCACAATGTCTTTTACAAATAGTGACGTTGTGGGTCATAATTGTCTAACAATCTCCCACTTGGCCTATAACCAGTCACTCAAGCATCTAACCCCTGAACTATGTACATGTATCTCAAACTTTTGCTGAGGAATAGCTTTCGTCAGCGGATCTGCAATGTTGTCCTCTGATGTGACCTTCTCAATCTTCACATCACCACGATGTATGATCTCACAAATCAGATGGAAACGTCGAAGAACATGCTTCGATCGTTGATGAGACCGCGGTTCCTCAGCCTGCGCTATAGCCCCATTATTGTCACAATACAATGGAACAGGCTCAGCTGCTAACAGAACTACTCCTAATCCAATTGCGAATTTTCAGATCCAAACTGCCTCTTTTGCTGCTTCAGCTGCAACAATATACTCTGCTTCAGTTGTTGAATCAGCAATAGTCTATTGCTTGGAAGATTTCCAGCTTACTGCTCAATTATTCAAACAAAATACGTACCCGGATTGCGACTTGCAGTCATCTTTGTCGGTTTGGAAACTTGCATCGGTATACCCAGTTACCTCAAGTTCTCCATCTCCATAGATTAAGAAAGCATCCTTAGTTCGTCTAAGATACTTAAGGATATTCTTAACCGCCATCTAGTGACCTTCACCTGGATCGGCCAGATAGCGACTACACATGCTCAAAGCATACGAGACATCAGGTCGCATACATATCATGGCATACATGATCGATCCGACTGCCGAGGTGAACGGAATCTGACTCATATTGTCTCTCTCATCTTGAGTTTTAGGACACATGTCCATAGATAGAGTGACGCCATGTGACACTGGCAACAGTCCCCTCTTGGACAGATCCATGTTGAATCTCTTCAACACTTTGTCAATGTACGTGCTCTGGGATAGTCCAAGCAGCTTTCTAGATCTATCCCGGTAGATCTTTATTCCCAGAATAAAGGCTGCTTCTCCCAGCTCTTTCATGGAGAATTTTAATGAAAGCCAAGCTTTCACCGACGTTAACATGGGAATGTAATTTCCTATAAGCAATACAACATCAACATAATGACAATGAATGTCAGTGTGCTCCCACTAACCTTCTTATACACAGAGGGATCATCCTCGTTGAACGAAATCATATTCTTTTATGATCTCATCAAAATGTTGATTCCAAGAACGCGATGCTTGCTTCAATACATAAATGGATCGATTTAACTTACAAACCTTGTTTGCAAGTCTTGGCACGAAAAAACCATTAGGCTGTTGCATGTAAACATCCTCCAAAAGGTTTCCGTTAAGGAAAGCGGTTTTGACGTCCATCTGCCAAATCTCGTTATCGAAATATGCAGCAATAGCAAGCATTATTCGAATCGATTTAATCATATTAACTGGTGAAAAAGTTTCATCGTAATCGACACCATGTCGTTGACGATACCCCTTCGCTACAAGCCTAACTTTCTACATTTGTACGTTGCCATCCATATCGGTCTTCTTCTTGAAGACCCATTTGCAACCAATAGGCTTTACGCCTTCTGGTGGGTCAACCAGTGTCCAAACTTGGTTGGTGTACATGGAATCCATTTCGAAATGCATGGCATCTTATCATAAACTGGAGTCGATACCTTGTATCGCTTCCTCTTACGTAGACGGTTCGTCTTCTTCAATAAGATTAATATCCATATGAGGTGAGATCAGAAACCCATACCTCTCAGGTTGTTTTCTGACTCTCTCCGACCTACGCGGTCCTTGTGTATTCGAAGATTGTGGTATAGTCTCATCTCTGATCGACTGTTCATGTTCCGTTAAGGATTCTGTGCCAGGAACAGTATCACTCCGATTTTCATCGAGTTCTACTTTCCTCCCACTTATGACTGCATTTAGGAATTCCTTCTCAATGAAAACCGCATGTAGAGCAACAAATACTTTGTTCTCTTTGGGTGATAGAAGTAATATCCTTTGGTTTCCCTAGGATTCCTACAAATAGGCATTTATCCGATTTGGGTTCTAGTTTGGTACCTTCCAAATGTTTGACGTATGCCCAGCAACCCCAAATCTTCAGGAATGAGAAACCCGGTTTTTTTCCTGTCCATATTTCATACGGAGTTGTTGAACAGACTTTGACGGAACATTATTCAAAATAAGTATTGCACTGTTCAATGCATATCCCCATAAGGAAATAAGTAGCTCTGTCCGACTCATCATAGGCCTTACCATGTCTAACAATGTTTGGTTTCTCCGTTCAGACACACCGTTTAATTGTGGTGTTCGGAGGAAGTCCACTGTGAAAGAATACCATATTCTATCAAGTAATCAAGAAACTCATTGCTTAAGTATTCACCACCACGGTCCGACCGTAATGTCTTAATACTTTTGCCGGTCTGTTTTTCTACTTCGTGTCGAAGCTCTTTGAATTTCTCAAAAGTTTCCGACTTGTGTCTCATAAGATACACATAACCAAAACGTGATGCATCATCTGTAAAGGTTACAAAGTATTCATATCCACCTCTAGCCTGGCTAGACATGGGCCCACAAACGTCACTATGAACAAGGGCTAACAGTTCGGTGGCACGTGCATCTTTACCGCTAAAAAGTGATTTAGGCATCTTGCCTAATAAACAAGATTCACAGACGTCATATGAATTTGGATCAAATCCGTCCAAGTACCCACTCTTCGAAAGTGTGGATATGCGTGTCTTGTTTATGTGTCCCAAACGACAATGCCACATATAAGTTCATCTTTGTTACTTACTTTAAGCCTTTTGTTTGTTACATTATATGTTGAGATTGATTTATATTCAAAATATAAAGACCATTATTTGCATCAGCTGTGCAAATTTCTATATCATTTTTATACATAAAAACACCCAGTGTTTCTAAATACAAAGTATACCCGCATTGGGTTAACATAGAAACAGAAATTATATTCCTAGTCAAACTAGGTACAAAATAACAGTTTATAAGTTCAAGTACATTCCCCGATGGCAGTTCCAAAACATAAGTGCCCACGGCCAAAATGGCAACTCGAGTCCCATTTCCAACACGGAGGTCAATCTCTCTCATGAGGCCAGTCTCCTGCTAATCCGCAGATCCTGGACATCAATACATATGTGAGTACCACAACCAGAATCAAAAATCCAATTTTTAAAACTAGAAGTAGACATGTTTATTTCTATAACAAACATATCTGAAGCCGGTGCCTTGCCCGCTTTAATTTCCTTCATGTGTACCTTATACTCGGGGCAGTCACGCTTCCAGTGGACCCCGCTTCCCGCACTCAAGCATACATCTTGGGATTTGTCCATGGGTTTCCTAGAACCCTTTGACGATTTGGCATTGCCCTTCTTCTTATGCTTCTTCTTTTAACACCTCCAGTCGCCTTGGGCCAAGCCCTTGGAGTCTGAAATGTTGAAGTATAGTACGCCTCGCGCTTCTTGCCCTTAAGGACTCATTTTCTGCCTCACGCAGAGTGGACATCAACTCTCCAAGAGTTTGGTCTTGGTTCAACCTGTTGTAGTTCATGATGAACCCACTCCAAGTGTCGGGGAGAGACTGTAGGATCAAATCCCTGAAGTCTCAGCCTCGAAGACTATGCCCATATGTCCGAGCTGCTCAATGTCAGCAATCATCTGTGAGACATGGTGCTCAACACACGTGCCATCTGACATGCGAGCGCGGAATAGCTTATTCTACAACTCGTATCTTTGCGATCTTAGATTAGATCGGTGAAGATCGTGAAACTTCGCCATCATCTCATAGGGATCCAACCCCTTTTTTTGACGACAGAATTGCGGAGTCATAGCGGCAAGCATTACCGATTGAGCAGTCGCATTATCATCTCTGTTTGTCTTCCAAAGCTCTAGCTCAAGCAACTGATCAGGTCGGGGCTTAGGCCAATAGGTCGCTCTAAAGTGTAGAGTAACTTCTCGGATCCCAGAATAATTCTGAGATTCATATCCCAGTCCTAAAAGTTTATGCCATTAAAGACGTTCTCGCCCATGACAATTTCCCTAATGCTCAACTTCCATGTCATCTTAACCGCAATAGTCCAACTATTCGATTAACGATGTATCGGTATAGTCTAACTGTTACAAGAAAAATAATAATATATTAGTCCAACTAATAAAATAATTGACGAAATAATTTTGCAAGCGCGTAAAGCTAAGTATTTGAATGAAATTGCAAATTCAATACTAGCCTCCCACTATTTTTCGGCAAGCCTCTAACCCTCTGTTGAGTACTCGGGAAACCTAGTTTTCTAGTTGGTTAGGATCCCGTTAAATAACACACAACCTTGACTTTGGCCAACAAGCATTATGATATTTAACTAGGTAGATCTCTAAGATCAATTGGATCTCATCCAATTCCTAGATCCGGTAGGTGGACCTCCAAGTCCGAAATATATATACAATATATATGCCAATATATCCAATATATTTTCCTAACATTTTTCCTCTGAATCAACTAAGCCTTGGCTTTGGCACAACAAGCTTAATGATTCCAGTTAAGTGGAACCCATTGACTTTGGAAAGATTCGTAATCGATGTCGATGGACAAGAAGTGATCTTGACTTTGGCCAAAAAATCACAACTTGGACAAGACACATGATATGGAACAAAGCCTTCATGATTCAAACACATCCGCGATGGAAAAACGTCTTGACTTTGGCCAACAAACCAGTGCCAATCTTGGATCTTGAGTAAGAATCACTCAATGGATGAAAAACGCTTAATATTTTGTTGAGTGTTTTTCGCGTAAATTGGCAACCAATTTATTATCTTGTTAGGTCTCATCATACACCATTAAGCATGTATTCTAAAAGCATATAAGGGGTGAAAATAAATTAATAACGATATGCGATGAATATCTCACACATTGTTCCTAGAACGAATCACTCCATTTCCTCTCCCCGGCTAGCATATTCTTACTTCTACCCAATTACATAATACAATAAGAAAACCTCATTAACATTGAGGGGAATTAGGTGAGAAGAGAAATACAAAATCAAGAGAGATAAGGCTGGACACGCAGGTCCAATTTAATAAATTCTAAATTTACAATAATTTCCAAAATTGCCCTTCCCTCTAATATCCATACGATATATCTTATTCATTCAACACATCCATGTATTTACACAAAGCATGTTATTCAATCAATCTAATCCAATTAATTAATCTTGAATAAAGTGATCATCCAATGTTCAAACAACGATTTGATTTTGCGCGAGTCCAACTCGTTTGACAATAAGTACTCAAAGTACGAATTCTTGAATTATATCGAACTACAATTTAAATCTAATTTAATTCGTATTCAATACTAATTCCATATTTAATTCTAAATTAAATAACTATACTTTTTAATGCGCCCTTATGACTTAGATTCCAAATCTAATCTAAATGGGTCTCAAAGCCCAATTACATCCAATGTAGTTTAATTAAAGACCAATGGGCTTTCAATTAATTCTTAAGCCATGGACTTTGGTCAATATGGGTCAAACCCAAATACCAAAGCCCATTCAAGGAATCACCCTTATTTTCAAGAAACCAATTTAGGCCCATTAGGCCCCAATTAAACATTAAAAGGCCATTAGTTATATTTGGACTTTATGGAATGGTTTCGGCCCAATTTGGATCCAATCCAATTGACCCAAACCAACTTGGCCCAACCAAGTCCATAAGGCCCAAATACAACATATAAAAGCCTAATTCCAAATTTAGCCCAATTTATTAAATTCTAATTTTCCAAAATTCATTTAATAAATCAAGGTATTTATCCATGATTAATCTTTTAAATTAACATTTCTAAAATACTAATCTAATCCATTAATCATGCTTATCATCATCAACACATGTCCAACATTATTGAATTAAAAAATCATCTCATTACATGCTCAATAGCTCACGACATTCATAGGGTTTTTAATTCGATTTCGTTTTCAATCTGATTGAATTAGAAATTAACATTTCCCAAGTCTTTAATCTCATCCAATGATCAAAAGAACAAAAAATACCATGACTTAGGGTTTCATCATGCATTCGGCCAAGCCATTAATTTGGGGAAAAAATAATCCAATTCATTTTTCATGAAATTGATCATGTATAACACTATGTTATCATCATTCAAGCATACTCAATCAATCAATTTTATCAAATCATGCTCAAATCATATTTACCCAAATTTTAGCATAAGAACCCTAACATTTTTCATGCTCAAATTAGGCTCTGATACCTGTTGGGCCAAAATTGACCCCAGGGGCAAAAACGACATTACACCGCAAAACCAGAAGCCCATTAGGAAACTGGGCCCACAGACAAAGACATCACACAAGGGTCCAAGCCCGTTAAACACACAAGACACCCGTTACAGAAATCAAGAGAGAATCTGAATTCATAAATACCACCATAAAGTCAACAGTTCCGGGAAGATGAGAAGATCGTCAGTTATCAAACATGAAACACCTGAATTAAAATCTCATTAATAACGACTCCAACGGGAAGATCTGGAAGACCATACCAAGAGACCTATAAAAGAAAGAAGAATAACGACAAATGGGCATCTTCACTCAAGCTACCCCTAATACTAAGGCAAAACACATATACACCGCCCTCACGGCATACAACCGAAGGTTGAGGTACCTAAAAAGTCTTGATCTATTCACTTTACATTGATTATTGCTTAGGCTAACTTGAGCGTCGGAGAGCATACAGTCTCCACCACACCGGTGGGCAGTAAGCTCCTTCTTTGCTCTACTTGTTTTGCAGGATTCGCTCACGCCCTACAAATTGACAATCTCGATTGTGGACCTCGACCAAAATCAGTCTCCACAATTTGGCGCCCACCGTGGGGCAAACGAGCGAATGAACCAGAAGTAAAACTTATCAACGAAGTAATCATGAATGGCCTCAAGTAACGAATAAATCCCAGATCCACTAGCAGCACAAGTTGCTATGCTCCAAGAACGACTCTCAAACCTGGAAGAAGAAAATCTCACGATGCGAAATATCAACGAAAATTTGCAGCAAAAGCTCGATCACCTATCATCCGACCCACTGCACAACCTTCAAGGCCAAACCAGCAATGGAGGTAACCGAAGTAATCCAAATGTTCCACCTATATCAGACGAACCAAATGGAGATCACCCTCCAGCTATAACCACTCAGATCCTCTTGCTAATCAGGCCCATCTAATGGCCAGTTCTATCAGAAGGGAAATGGTAGAATTCAAAGAAGCCATTATGTCACGACTACCAGGAGTCAAGCTCCCAGTCAGGAAAGCAGGGCCGGAGCAATTTCAGATACCCCTTTCGAGGAATCAATTATAGCAGTAGAGTTGCCACGGAAATTCAACCCACCTGAAATGAAGCTATATGACAGGACCACGGATCCAGACGACCACGTCATACATTATAAATTCAAAATGATGTCGACCGGCCTGTCTCCGAGCCAGTGGGAAACTGGAATGTGCAGGTGCTTTGGAGAAACTTTGGCGGGACCGGCCTCGACGTGTTCATCAGTCTTCCGTACAGATCAATCAAATCCTACCAAGAACTGGCAGATAAGTTCGTGCAGCACTTTGCAAGTTCGTGCAAGCTGGAAAGGACAACGGACGACCTTAACTCTGTACAACAGAGAAGAGGGGAATCATTACGCAGCTACGTGGTCCGGTTCAATCATGAGAGGATAACCATCCCGGATCTCCATCAGCCTACAGCAATCGAAGCCTTCAGAAATGGACTCATTTATGATAGCGGGCTCTACAAGAAATTGACGAAATTCAGATGCTATAGAATGGACCAGGTCATGGCACGAGCCCAAATAGAGATAAGGTGGGAAGAAGAAAAAAGAAACCAGAGAAGAGTGGATGAAACAAATGCACGAGTGGACTGAAGGCCAGCTGCATCTAGGCGACACGAAATGGACTCCCCCTCTCAAACAGAACGGAGGAACCACAGTAGGGGCGAACGTCGACCGTTCTACAAGAATGTGGACAAACGACCAAGGCCATATAGAAACAGGGAGGAACTACCGGCTAGCAAGCCTCGGCTTCCAGACTACAATTTCACGATTTCTCCAGGAGAATTGGTCTCGGTTCTAAAAAGATTGGGGAATGAAGTAAAGTGGCCTCCACGGACTAAGGACAGTTCATCCAAGAAGGACACTAGGAAATGGTGTGAGTGTTGTGTGAGGAACGGACAAACCAGAGCGCAGCGGAAACCCGCCCGAGATCAAATCGCGAGCGAATAAAAAATATTATTATTTTTAATTAATCTCGGTAGTCCTAAAAATAGTGGGTTTAAAATTTTTAATTACAAACTTAAAATTTCAAATGCATTAAAACATTTTCATGCATTAAAATAATTACCATAAGCCAATTAAAAATTTTCAACACACTTAAAAATTTATCAACTTTTGATAAATCATTCCAAGCAATAAATTAATTTTCAAACTCTTGGAAAAATTAATCCATGCTAACAAAATAATTTTCCAACATTTACAAAATTATTCCAAGCATATTACATAATTTCCAACTCTTGAAAATTACTTCAAGCATACAAAAATTTCTATATCAACTATATATCAATTTTCATACACTTCAATGCTTCCAATTCCTCACTTACATGCTTCCTATTAATCCAACAAATCCACAACAATTTTTCTCAACAATAATCATCAACAAATCTAACAATAAATATACAAATTAAATTTACCAACAAGCTTTCAACTCTTTTCCAATTTATTGAATCTTTGCCTCTAAGCTTTTCCAAATCCTCCAAGCTTTGAACTCCTTCAAGATCCACCAAATTGAGCTCCTCAAGAACAAGTCTTGGTGATCAAAAGGTGGTTTGATCACTCAAGAATAGCAACCAACTTTTTCCCAAAATTCAACTCTTGAACCCTAGAAAAAATGAAGATCTCCAAGAACTTCAAGAACAAGAATCAACCTCTAACTCTTATGGATTAATTCTATGCTCATGATATTAGTTTGGGTGATTTATGGTGAGAGATTTGGTGAACCAACAAATAAAACTCAGCCCTCTTTTTCTTTTTGGACTCTCGGCAGAAGCAGTGAAGGATGGGTTTTTATTCTTTGTTTTTTAATTCGGCAGTGGCAGTGAAGGAGTTAAAAGCAATGCAACTATTGTTTTTTTTTTGGTTTTATTAAAAAATAAAAAAGAAAACCAAAACCAAAATAATAAACTATGGTTTAAAGGCATCTTCACTCCACACCACACATTTCAAAAAATTAACTTAACCAAAGTTAAATAACTATCTCACCAACTTTAATAACTTAGTTACAATTGAATAAATTAGTTACTTTAACTAAAATTGTTCAATTGTTTTACTTAGTTACTTTAATTAATTAAAACCTTTATTTGTATAAACTAAGTAATTAATTTTGTATATTAATAACAATAAAAATTAATTCACAATTAATTACTAATTTAATGTAAATCAAATTTACATTTATTATACAATAAACTTATATCAACTATTGATATAAAATTAATTAATTTAATTCATCTCATAAATTATCGGATTAAACAATTTAATCCTAAAACCCAAAAAAAATACTTTGTCAACATTTGACGAGAGGTCGCCCTAGTGCTCAACGAGTAAACTCAATATAATGGAACTCTCTAGGCTCACGTTCGGTTGTTACGTATATATATACATATATATCTCATATATTTGTATACATATTTCATGAAGGCCTGTCCACCTACAAATCATGACAAAATAACACGACACGTCGAACCATACAAGTCGAGGTTAAAAAACGCTAATGTATAATCCCTTCGTCATTTCTATTTCCAATTGAGTAAGGTTATAGTTATACTGTCAAAACCTTATCTACTCAATATATGAAATTTTTCATCCTTATATTCCATTAATAAATAATATAGCAAAACTCTTTTTGAATATTATTTATAATGTCAAAGAAACAATTTCTTCAACGAACTTTCGGCCAAAAGATTTCCGGAATATATTCTAAAATTTCTGGAAACAAAATCCAACCATATGGACTGACGAATCCTCATATTAACACACACCGATCTTCGTGAGCATCGGTCTATACCTAACAGTCATCCAGAGGCCAGACCATGAAAGGTCTCTGACATGCATGGTATCAGGCACAGAGGATCACTCACAAGACCACCGTGGTGTCTCAAGTCAAAGGACCACAATAACTACTCAACTCGAAAAGATAACTATTGACAGTTTTATGGAATATCTATTAGTCATCTTTTATGAGTTAATTCAACATTCATTCAACTAATGAATATCTACATTTCTATACGAACTTCCGCTAAGCTCACAGTCTGTTGAGACAAACCATATGTCCATTACATATATAGACAATGCACTAGTCTTACCAATATAATGACCGACCCATGTCAATATATCTAGACTAGGAATAATTTATATTCGAGAGAATGCGTGATATTTCTCAACACCATTTGCAACTCTTGCAACTATATCACCATATATAGTAACTCTCGGGTCTTTACTAAATTCATATAAGGTTCCGAGTGTAACTCGAAATCTCTAACTCTTAGAGTAATCTAACAATTAGATTTACATTATATAAATAAAGTAAGAGTTTTACCATATTAATAAATAAATAACCATGATAAAATAAATATTATATTGCATAAATATCAAATATTTCTACAAAAAATGAATGGTGCTCGATCACCATTTCCAACACTCCCACTTGATCTAGTGCCATTCACGATGGTATCTAATACCCATAGACTCCACGTGTTTCTCAAACACCTTGGGAGTTAAGGCTTTAGTCAGTGGATCCGCTACATTTTCTTCAGTTCGTACTTTACAAACTACAATATCACCTCTAGCCAAAATTTCTCTAATTATGTGATACTTTCGTTCCACATGCTTAGATTTCTGATGAGCGCGAGGTTCCTTGGCTTGAGCTATCGCACCATTGTTGTCACAGAATAACGAATAGGATCTACTATAGATGGGACTACTCCAAGCTCCGCAACGAACTTTTGATCCAGACAGCTTCCTTTGCAGCTTCTGAAGCAGCAATGTATTCTGCCTCGGTGGTGGAATCAGCAGTCGAACCCTGTTTAGTGCTTTTCCAACTAATGGCACCGCCATTGAGAGAAAACACAAACCCAGATGTAGACTTTCTATCATCTGGATCAGATTGAAAATCTGAATCCGTGTAACCTCTTAACTGTAAGTCATTTTCTCCATAAATGAGAAACTTATCCTTTGTACCCTTAAGGTATTTCAGGATATGTTTCACAGCCATCCATGGTCCTGACCCGGATCAGACTGATAACGGCTTGTAACACTTATAGCCATGCTGATATCAGGTCTAGTACATAACATGGCATACATTATGCTACCAACAGCGGAAGCATAAGGCTGGCTAAGCATTTTAGCCCTTTCATCATCTGTCTTAGGACACATTTTCTTAGACAGATGAATACCATGTTTGAAAGGCACATTAACTGTCTTACAGTCAACAAATTTGTACCTTTCTAAGATCAAATCAATGTACTTGGACTGAGAGAGTCCTATCAACCTCCTTGCTCTATCTCTATAAAGCTTTATACCTAGTATATAAGAGGCTTCTCCCAAATCCTTCATGGAGAAATTCTTACTGAGATAGGCTTTGACAGATTGTAACATACCTATATCGTTCCGATAATAAGTATATCATCAACATAAAGCACTAAGAAGACTACCATGCTCCCACTAACCTTTTTATAGACACAGGATTCCTCTCCATTCTTAATGAAACCAGACGATCTGATCACATCATCAAAACGAAGATTCCAACTACGGGAAGCTTGTTTAAGCCCATAAATAGACCTTTTAAGCTTACATACCAGATTAGGATCTTTGGCGAATGCGAATCCCTCGGGTTGTTCCATATGGATATCTTCCTCAAGATTTCCATTCAGAAAAGCCGTTTTCACATCCATCTGCCAAATTTCATAATCATAGTGTGCTGCAATAGCTAATAAAATCCTGATTGACTTAAGCATGGCTACAGGAGAAAAGGTTTCCTCATAATCAATACCTGATTTCTGAGTATATCCTTTTGCTACTAGTCGGGCCTTAAAGGTTTCAACCTTTCCATCGGGCCCCCGCTTCCTCTTGTAAACCCATTTACAACCGATAGGAACAATTCCGTCGGGAAGCGGAACCAAGTCCCAGACTTGATTATCATGCATTGAGGCAATCTCGGATTTCATAGCTTCCAGCCATTTCTCCGCATCGATGTCTAACATCGCCTCTCTGTAAGTTAAAGGATCTTTTCTTCAATTAAGAAAACATCGAGCATATCATCAGATGACGTCTGTACCTGACAGGGGGTCTCGATATCCTTTGTGACCTACGAGGTGGTTGTGTCAAAGGTATCTCATCTTCTTGAACTTCTGGTTCTATCGTCGATTCAATGTTACTTTGATTGACTTCATCTAAATCAATCATTCTATGATCTGCACTTTCTAACACAAATTGTGTTTCTAAGAAAGTTGCATTTCGAGCAACGAACACATTTCGGTTCTCGGGATCATAGAACTGATATCCCATGGAATTTTTAGGATATCCAATGAATCGATACTTGTACCCTCTAGGTGCAAGTTTATCCCGCTGTGCAACTCTTACATAGGCAGGACAACCCCAAATCTTAACATACTTAAGACTCGGTTTCTTTCCAGTCCATAACTCATACGGAGTAGTCGGAACGGCTTTCGATGGAACTTTGTTCAAAAGATGAGCGGCAGTGTCTAGAGCATGGCCCCACAAGTATATTGGTAGATCAGTAAAACTCATCATCGATCGAACCATATCTAATAAAGTTCGATTCCTCCTCTCGAAACACCATTGTGTTGAGGAGTGCCTGGAGGAGCATACTGAGCGAGAATCCCATTCTCTTTTAAATAACTCACGAACTCACTGCTCATGTACTCACCGCCCCGATCTGATCGAAGGCATTTCAAGAGTTTTCCGGTTTGTTTCTCTACTTCAAATCGGTATTCTTTGAACTTTTCAAAAGTTTCCGATTTGTGTTTCATAAGAAACACATAACCATATCGTGACAAATCATCGATAAAAGTTACAAAGTATTGAAAACCACCCATGGCAGCATGATTTATAGGACCACATACATCGGAATGCACAAGTTCCAATAAATCATTAGCACGGTGTCCAACACCACTAAATGAGGATTTGGTCATTTTACCTTGAATACAATATTCGCAAACTGGTAAAGGTTCTATGGTTAGATCATCTATCACACCATCCTTAACTAGTTTGGTTAGGCGTTTTATGCCTATATGACCTAATCTCATATGCCAAAGTTCTGTGTTATTTATTTCTTCCGATCTTTTCCTTTTAGATTTCTCTATATTAAAGACATCACGATTTTTGGTAAGAATGTAATGACCATCAACCATGGGACATGAAACAAGCAAAACATTCACATTATCATATAAATTCAAAAGACCATCTTTAATATTTACATGAAATCCTTCGCTGTCAAGTACAGGAAGTGAGATGATTTGCCGTATCATAGTCGGCACAAAATAACAGTTATTAAGTTTAATATTACATTCATCAGAGAGTTTCAAAAACAAAATTCCTACTGCTTCAACTTGTAGAGAATCTCCATTCCCTACTCGCAGCTGGATCTCTCCCGGCTTCAATCTTCTAGTTTCCTTCAGATCCTGCAACGAATTGCAGATATGAGAAGGACAAGCAGTGTCTAACACCCAAGTTGAACTAGAATCAAAAGCAAGTGTAATGTCAATAATAGGAAAACAAATACCTGAGGGAGCTTTCTTCAAAGAGGCTAAATATTTCGGACAATTGCGTTTCCAGTGTCCAAGCATGTTGCAGTAGAAACACTTTCCTTTTGCAACATCTGTCTTGACATTTGGCTTAGAAACCCCTGCGGAAGCAACCTTTGGACCTTTACCTTTAACTTTCTTCTTCTTTTTCTGTTTCTTCCCAGTGCTTTGAGAAGCCTGGGAGGTGAGAACATATGAAGAGCTCGACAGCCACCCTATACATCCCTCTACCTGTGGTCGATCACTGAATAATTCCTTCATATGCATCAAGATGGATCCAGAATCAGGCATCGGCATTATACTTCAGCTGTAGTTACCCGGCCACCATAGAATCCCAAGATGTATGACCGGACTTTCCGATCATCATCCTTCCAACTTTTGAACGTCTCACGTTCCTCATCTAAAGCATCATCCGAAACCCTTGCGGGCATTGGACGATCTAGAACATATTCAAGTTGCTCCGCTTGGCAAAGAATTCGGAGATTCATGAGCCAAACATTATAGTTAACAGCACCCTGGAGCCTATGCGTATCAAGTATACGCGAAAGCGGGTTCGACACAGACATTCTATCTACACAATGATAAAATAAAGCAGAGAAATTAATATTTAAATATCATGATAAAAAACACTAAATAGAATATGGATTTACTTTTTCTATAAAGTGTCCTTGCATTGTTTTACTATTCTTTATAATCTCTACAAACAAGAATACGGAAATTTAACTCTTAAATTTCACAAAGCAAAGTAGATCCTTCTTGATATTTACGCAAATCTCACGCTTTAGCAATATTGACCTTTGTAAATTCTAGAAGGTAGACAACTATTGTCAATGCATCTCATACAACTCTTATATTCGGTCCTAAATCAATATCATCCTCACGCTTTAGCAATATTGGATAGTTCAATTTTTTAGATCAACTGTCTATTGCCGAAAGTAAGATACTAATATTAACCTCACACTTTAGCAATATTGGATAATACTTTCTCTTAAATTCGACTCATCTCAT